>JYDQ01000401.1:0-12638 GCA_001447655.1 Trichinella patagoniensis
ATCAAAGAACGTGATGTCCACTGCAGAGTGAATTTGAAGCAGCTTTAACTGCTATTCTGCTTCGTGCTGTCTTTCGCTTCCTTTTTGCTTTCAAAGTGTTTTACACTCATTTATCTGAGTTCATCAGATAAATTACGTTTCAGCTAGCAATTAAATGAGATTTATGCATTAAATGCTTTTCCGTTTGTCAGAAAATATTCTGATGATTAGCTAAAGGCGATTGTAATACAATGGATAAATCAACAAGTGATGAATTGTCCACAGCTGCAGTTAGCTAAAACTAGGCATGGCAACTGCTAATTTGTTAGCATTGAAATACTTTTCTAATTTCAGGCTGACTGTTCTCTGAAAATCTTTCCTGATAGCAATCAAAGAATTTTACTTTTAACTTCAGAAAGTTTTTACCTCTTTCGTCAGTGTTATTGTTTTCCTTCGTATATTTTATTTAAATAAAAAATCTGCAATATTATTTACAAATCAAAAAACAAATTTATTTATATATTTGGTATAAATTGTAAACTTTCTATTTCAACATCTGAACGAAACCGACTAGTGCGTTGGTGAACACTTAAATTGCCATCTACTCTCATTTCCATTTGCAACCTTTCAATGTATATTTTAATTATAACGAAATATTAAAACTTTCCGCATCAAAAGCAGCGTCTATGATGTAGTTGATTGTTTGATGTTGCATTTCAAATTACATTTGAAGTTGGTTAAAGGAGCATAGAATTTGGCAAGAATTTCAATGCACTTATCCAATGTCCACTTTACTAAGTTCGACTGTATTTTATATGAAATGTATGAATGTCAAACAGGATTTTTCATAGAAACCACAAACCTCATCGAGATGTATAAAAATACATATATGGATGTTTTGTAACAAAAGAAACTTTGTAAATATTAAAGTAAATTTCTTGGATTGGAAATAAGAAAGATTTAAATAGAACACTCAGAGTAAAATCAAGAAATTAATCAGATGCTAATTATTTAGTAGTTGTCACTCCTTGGTTAAGCTTGAAAGCTGCAACTGTGAACAATTTGTCAATTATGTATTAACTTTGTATTAATATCGCCTTTACCAACATATGTGATGTGACGAGAAACGCGAACAAAGTGTTAACAAAGGCATATGCGAGAAATCATGCGTAAAATTAAGTGAAATTGCGAGCTAACACACGTAACGTTAGCATTAGTGCCATTTATAAGCCGGAAATTTGAATTGTTGCCACAACATTCCAGATTTTTCAAACAGATTATTCAATCATAGTATTCTGACATTACACCCGGAAGTTAACATCTAATCTTGATAAATTTCAATAAGCAACAAATTTATTTACAAACAGTGGAAGCAGATTTATATATCAGAAGGGAAATCAATAATAGACCGAAGAAGAAACAAGGAAGAAGATAAGAATGCTCCTGGCCACCGCTTATTTATATTAGTTTTTTATTTCATTGTATTGTATTATTTAGTTTTTTTCCTTTTTCGTTGTTTCCACTTTATTAATGCCGTTCACTGATATGTTGTTTATTATTGTTGNGATATGCCGGTACAGACAACATCTACGTGCTGTGAGAAGCTCGACAGAAATAGTGATTCTCAAATCATTGTTTCTTACAACTTACTTCTTCGCCCAACAATATTCGATGAGTAAACCTCTCTTAACAAAAATAATGACTACTCCCATACTTTAATATTTTACGCGACCCACCCAATAACTGCTCACGACCAACTGGTACCTACATACCTCGACCCACACTTTGAGAACCACTGCTCTAGAGATTCGAACAAATACCATGCATGAGCCCAATAATTTGACATCAGTTGCGAAGTTATATAATTTCATAGCATTTGTAATGAATTTTCCCCCAGGGCGACAACATTAAAGTTATTATGCAAATCTCCACTGCATCGTTATTACTTAGCGAAAGTAAATTCAAATAGCCACATGTGGTATCAATCATGAGCTTAAACAATCCAAAAGATGGTAACCGTAAATAGATTCCATGAAATGTTTGCTTTTTAGCAAAGTAAACACTTACAACGCTTACGTTTTGATTCGCAGCAAATAATGATTATTTAACAGCAATAATATCAAAAATTCAATTCAACTGATTGTAAAAAATGATACATTAGTAGAAATCTAATAGATTCGTTATCAAAAATGTCTCATGTGGAGAAATTGGTAATCATAGCTGTCGTAGAAAGAGAATTAGTGATGGGCAAAATTCGCATTTTTTAAGATATGCAGTAGACAAATTTAGAGTCGATTTATTTCACAACTACTGGTTCATTTCTAATCGGACATTGCATCACAGTATCGGTAATCATTGTGTATGTCCGGAAATCTAACGAAATTTAAATTGAGAAAACACTACTTGCCCATTTTTCGCAAAAACAACCATCTCCTAAGCATGCGAAATTTGCAATGTACGAGAAGAACCTTGGAATCCAGAAATACATTTTTAGAATCACTGATGGGCAAATTCACAATGTATTAAGATAGACAGCAGACAAATGTAGAGCCCATGTGATCCACAACTGCTGAGTAGTTGATATTGAAACCGTAAAATACACTTTCTTTCATGAATATGAAACTATTACAATCGAAAAAGATTCCGAATTTTTGAAACAAATTTTTCGCTGATTTTTGCAAAATCAACCAAGTTTATAGCTTATGAAATTTCACAATTTTTGAGGAAAACCTTACATTCCAAAAGTGGACTGAGTACGCTTCAATCGATCGTAAATAATCTGAGAAGTACAATGTACAACCGCAATGTTCTTAGTTGCTCATTTGTCGACATGTTGCCTCAAAGCTGAATCTAAAATGGGATTGTAGTGATGGTAGCAGAGACAGAAATGAAATATGCCTGTTAAATATTTATGCATTGAAAATCATTTTATGAATTTTAATGTTGATTCCATTGAATTTCTGAGTCAAAAAGAGATGGCTCCTTTTAAGCAAAATTGTTCCTGATTTTCATTTTTGTGTTACAAAAGCTTTACAATGCAAATTTTCATTTACCCTATTTTTGATTGAATACTCTTATGAAATAAGGAATAATCAAAACTATTAATGCTAATTGAAATTTCAGTGCAATATTACAGTTGCTTTCTCTTATGCAGATGTCACGTCCCACAATGACAATTTTTTTAAAATTTTCAACAAATCATCATTGTGGGTTATTGAAAATATTGGCACAATTGGCACAATATTGTTTGCAATTATCATGCCTGCATTCAATGTTTCTTTGCACTTTTCGAGCTACTAGGAATTCATTTTCTTGAACTGTTACGTGGATATCTGTAAAGATTCGAAAACATATTAAGAATGAGCGCAATAAATTGTTAGGAATTGTTAAATTATTCATTTTGATTGTATTTTTTCTTACTTTTTACGCCACCTAGTACAATTATTGCTCACTTTGAAAGCGACATTCAATCATTGTTAATATAGTCAAAATAAATTAAAATAGCCACACATTTGGTATCAATGAAAAATTGTTAAATTCACTCTATTCATTGTTATAAAAACATAAATTAGTGGAAATGCAATAGCTTCGACGTTCGATTTAATTCTTCATCAGTTCTGAAAGATGTTTTATGAAAATAGTCAAAATAGTGAGAAAATGAAGGAAAAATGAATTGCTCAAAACTGAAGCTATATACATCATTCAAACGACAAAAATGTTTCGTTGCTAAAATCAGGAGTCTCAGTTACGTTAAAAGAAAGCTACAGACNACGGATGGCATGTTGACTCTGAAAGCATTGTAAAAACTTTATTTCATCAATGTGCTCATAAATTCTTCGTTTAAAACTTTGCTCATATTAGATCACACTTGCAGAGTTACAGTTTGAAAAATTAATATCCTACCCGCAAATCTGATTTTCTGCCGTATTTTCAGCTTTAATCATTTTGTCTATTCCATGATATGGGTGTGTTTCATTGTTTCCGCTGTGTTCGTTTTCTGATATTAAAATTCATTTATAATAATTGTTTGACATACTGAAAAAACTCATTTTAACACTTACGACCCAATCCGGCAATAGTATGGACTGACGACTGTGGCTGGTGTATAGGCGACCGTGGATTTGCCGTGTTAGGCGTGCTGAATAATGAATTTAATTTTTATTTTTTTCAATTTTAAATGTATCTCACTTTGCAATAGATGTCGTATTCGGACTACATGCTGCCACTTCCTGTGAATTTTCGTTCTGCACTACTGGCTGGCTAACACTGAAAAGAATGGAAGAAACTGTACTGTACAAATGTGTTCATAAATGATTCATATTAAATGTTTTGCCAATCTTATGCGTTGAAAGGTAAAATATTATAGCATGTATAAACTGGTATGGGAATTTGAAGCTGAATAGAATCGCAGGCAGATTTATGTGCTTTCGAAAAATGTTATGTTTCTTCTTCTATTTGTAATACATGATTGTATATTAAAGCAGAAAATGTATTACTTACCGTTCACTGTTTACTAATGATGATTGTTGAAGCCTTATTTGATTCATGAGCTGACGTTTCTTCTCCTGTTTCTTTTTTAGTTTGTGTTGCTCTATTTGTTTCTCATAAATTGTGCCAACCTAAATCCATAATTGTAATTCATTTTCTTAATTTGCTTTAATAATTTAATTTAATTTAATTTCCTAATTAATTCCATTAATTTTCTTTTATGATGAAATTTAACGCTGCATCATAGAATTTTCTAATTTACCATTATGTCCATAATGTCTCCGCGATTTGCATGCGACTTCAAGTGTTGCTTTAAAGACAATTCCCAGTGAAACGCTTTTTGACATAACGGGCATTCGTATGGTAATGCGTTGCTGTGCATTTTCATGTGATTGTACTTCGCGCCACGATTGTTGAAACGTTTTCCGCACGTTTGGCAAACAAACGGTCTAATTCCAAAATGGATGTTCATGTGCATCTAAAGTAGTTTTTAGGAGTTAATATTATGCATTTAATTTGTTTTATTGTATTTATCACGCATGCAAGGGAAACTGTAAAAATTGTGGAAGTTAATAATAATTTATAATTTTTGGGATATACATAAAAATAAAAATTAAATAGATATAAATGGTGAAACAGTGGTATTAGCATAGTTTATTCGTAGCATTGAAAGCCATTACCTGATACCGGGAACAAGTAGGGAAATCTTTGTTGCAAAATTCACAAAAATAATTCGTTTCCATTTGGAAGTGTATTTGATGTTCAAACAGTATTCGACGATGAAACTTTTTATGTCCTGAATGGCCGCAAAAAATGACGCTTTGTTCGAAGAAGAATGAGCTTTCAACAAACCGACCGTTCGCGCACCTGTAAATCAATGAAATAATTGAAGCAATGACAATGCTAAATTTCAGCAGTTTAAAGTTTAAAGAGTTTCAGCAGTTTAAAAAGTTACCTGAGCATCACATTTAAAAATTGACAACTTTCAGTAAACTGTTTATTTGTAAAATTTTGCAACATATTCAAAAGAAAAATTAAAATTTTATTTAAAATAATTAAATACATTTGTTATTTCACTACAATATTTCGAATTATCATTTTTCATACATTTATTTAGTAAGAATGATAAAAATTTGCAGGTTCACATATACATTAAATTTCAGTGCGGCAGCGAAGTTTAATTGATGACGTGTAACATTGCGTCTATTACTGTGATGTACATGTCATTATTTTTTTGATTATTTCCAATTTATACGAATGATAATGGAAAAAAAAATTTTTTTTAGAAAATTTCGAAAATTTATACTCTGTAGACTTTGCTCTTTTCGGGAATCAAAAATATTTTTTCGAAAATGTTGCATTTTTGACAGGCATATTTTAAATTAAGTGCAGTTTATCTTATATCTGCTTAGCGATGAATGAACAGCGAGCGTTGCCCGCTTAGTCGGCGTTGTTTCCTGTGACGTCAGGGTTAAGCCGGGCAGAATTTTGCTTCGTGTGAAAACATTGCATGATATTTATAAAAAGGGTTTCTGTGCTTTTGTTCAGTATTATTCATTTTCTAATTGATCAGTGTTATTATCCCCCTCTACTGTATATTGTTTCTTTGTTCTTATGCTTCCCTTCGCCCTTGAATAATAAAATCTACTTTCGAAACAATCCTACTTGCTGGTGATCCACCTCGGAAATAACAACAGTGTACATATACATTCATAATTTACATTGTTTCGCAGACTGTAAAAGAAAACTACCATGCACTTGTGGAATAAATGACCTCTGAAATTTGTATACTGCTAATCTGAATACTACGGAAAGTTGTTCGTCTGTAGCTTTCTTTTAACGTAACTAGAGACTCGTGATTTTAGCGACGAAACATTTTTGACGTTTCAATGATGTATATAGCTTCAGTTTTGAGCAATTCATTTTTCCTTCATTTTCTCACTATTTTGACTATTTTCATAAAACATCTTTCAAAACTGATGAAGAATTATATCGAACGTCNGATTGTTGAAGCCTTATTTGATTCATGAGCTGACGTTTCTTCTCCTGTTTCTTTTTTAGTTTGTGTTGCTCTATTTGTTTCTCATAAATTGTGCCAACCTAAATCCATAATTGTAATTCATTTTCTTAATTTGCTTTAATAATTTAATTTAATTTAATTTCCTAATTAATTCCATTAATTTTCTTTTATGATGAAATTTAACGCTGCATCATAGAATTTTCTAATTTACCATTATGTCCATAATGTCTCCGCGATTTGCATGCGACTTCAAGTGTTGCTTTAAAGACAATTCCCAGTGAAACGCTTTTTGACATAACGGGCATTCGTATGGTAATGCGTTGCTGTGCATTTTCATGTGATTGTACTTCGCGCCACGATTGTTGAAACGTTTTCCGCACGTTTGGCAAACAAACGGTCTAATTCCAAAATGGATGTTCATGTGCATCTAAAGTAGTTTTTAGGAGTTAATATTATGCATTTAATTTGTTTTATTGTATTTATCACGCATGCAAGGGAAACTGTAAAAATTGTGGAAGTTAATAATAATTTATAATTTTTGGGATATACATAAAAATAAAAATTAAATAGATATAAATGGTGAAACAGTGGTATTAGCATAGTTTATTCGTAGCATTGAAAGCCATTACCTGATACCGGGAACAAGTAGGGAAATCTTTGTTGCAAAATTCACAAAAATAATTCGTTTCCATTTGGAAGTGTATTTGATGTTCAAACAGTATTCGACGATGAAACTTTTTATGTCCTGAATGGCCGCAAAAAATGACGCTTTGTTCGAAGGAGAATGAGCTTTCAACAAACCGACCGTTCGCGCACCTGTAAAGCAATGAAATAATTGAAGCAATGACAATGCTAAATTTCAGCAGTTTAAAGTTTGAAAAGTTTCAGCAGTTTAAAAAGTTACCTGAGCATCACATTTAAAAATTGACAACTTTCAGTAAACTGTTTATTTGTAAAATTTTGCAACATATTCAAAAGAAATATTAAAATTTTATTTAAAATAATTAAATACATTTGTTATTTCGCTACAATATTTCGAATTATCATTTTTCATACATTTATTTAGTAAGAATGATAAAAATTTGCAGGTTCACTTGTACATTAAATTACAGTGCGGCAGCGAAGTTTAATTGATGACGTGTAACATTGCATCTGTTACGGTGTTGTACGTGTCATTATTTTTTTGATTATTTCCAATTTATACAAATGATAATGGAAGAAAAAAATTTTTTTAGAAAATTTCGAAAATTTATACTCTGTAGACTTTGCTCTTTTTGGGAGTCAAAAATGTTTTTTCGAGAATTTTTCATTTTTTGACAGGCATATTTTAAAATAAGAGCATCCTATCTTTTATTTGCTTAGCGATGAATGAACAGCGAGCGTTGCCCGCTTAGTCGGCGTTGTTTCCTGTGACGTCAGGGTTAAGCCGGGCAGGATTTTGCTTCGTGTGAAAACATTGCATGATATTTATAAAAAGGGTTTCTGTGCTTTTGTTCAGTATTAGTCATTTTCTAATTGATCGGTGTTATTATCCCCCTCTACTGTATATTGTTTCTTCGTTCTTATGCTTCCCTTCGCTCTTGAATAATAAACTCTACTTTGGAAACAATCCTACTTGCTGGTGATCCACCTGGGAAATAACAACAGTGTACATATACATTCATAATTTACATTGTTTCGTAGACTGTAAAAGAAAACTACCATGCACTTGTGGAATAAATGACCTCTGAAATTTGTATACTGCTAATCTGAATACTACGGAAAGTTGTTCGTCTGTAGCTTTCTTTTAACGTAACTAGAGACTCGTGATTTTAGCGACGAAACATTTTTGACGTTTCAATGATGTATATAGCTTCAGTTTTGAGCAATTCATTTTTCCTTCATTTTCTCACTATTTTGACTATTTTCATAAAACATCTTTCAAAACTGATGAAGAATTATATCGAACGTCGAAGCTATTGCATTTCCACTAATTTATGTTTTTATAACAATGAATAGAGTGAATTTAACAATTTTTTTCATTCATACCAAATGTGTGGCTATTTTAATTTATTTTGACTATATTAATAATGATTGAATGTCGCTTTCCAAAGTGAGCAATAATTGTACTAGGTGGCGTAGAAAGTAAGAAAGAATACAATCAAAATTAATAATTTAACAATTCCTGAAAATTTATTGCGCTCATTCTTAATATGTTTCGAATCTTTACAGATATCCACGTAACAGTTCAAGAAAATGAATAACTAGTAGCTCGAAAAGGTTTTTAAGAAATTTGATAAAGTTGGCGGTTTGAGCATTTGAAATTTATAGAATGAAAAGATTGGCATTTTGCCCGAAAATAGCTTCCTGATGTGATAATTTTAGATAATTCTTATCTCTAAATTGTAATAAGTGAAAAAAATTCAGTGAACAAAATTTTCTAATTTTGAAAGTTACTGTTGTTTAATGAAAATCAGGAATAATTCCTCTTAAAATGACTTCCTCTTTTCGGGTGAAAACATTGATAGTTGCGATGTAAAAATTAATGAAACAATTCATTTGCATATTTCTTTATTTTTTGTTTTCCATTCCTTTGTATTTCGACTACATTAAAAATTTTATTTTTGTTTCACTTTTTCGATATATTTCAGCAAATACCCAATCAGGATCTGTCGGTATAATTTTATAATAGTTAGCGAGTAAATCTCTATCGATATAAATCAATTGCCTTAATTTTTGGAGAAAAAATTTTTCTCGGAAATTGCAAAATTTCATGGGCTATAGACTTGGTTGTTTTCGCGAAAGTGGGAGAAAAATTGGATTTCAAAATTTGGAATTTTTTTGATTGTAATAATTTCATATTGATGAAAGAAAGTGTCTTCTGGAGTTTCAACCCAAACTTTTTAGTAGTTGTGGAATAAATTGCCTCTAAATTTGGCATATTGTCTATCTTGATACAGAGCTGAACTTTCCACTTTTTTCAGGTTATCTCAAGAAATACGCAACTGGGAACCGCCGCGATACGTTTGTTGTACTCTTCTAATCGTTTCTGATCGATTGATGCCCATAAATTCCATTTTTGGAGGAATTGGATTTTCTGGAAATTTGCAAAATTTCATGGGCTCTATGGCTTCATGGACTTGGTTTTTTTGCGAAAATCAGCGAAAACCGTTTTTTCAAAATTTGCATTTTTTGATTGTTAAAGTTTTATATTAATAAAAGCTAGTTTTTTGTAGACTTTTTCCGGAAACTGCACAGTAGGTTTCAGGATTCTGTGAGCGATAAAGAAAAGTGATGAACAAATTTTATGTGAAAAAGATACTTCTCTTTCCTCGATTAATTAAACATTTGCATTAAAATTACACAAAATCTCCATGTTATGCTTTACTTCTTTTCCTTCCCACTTATATCGCAATTTATGACTTCGCTGCTTTGCGAAAAATAGACAAAAATAATTTATACAAATTTCAACTTTTTGTTTATGGTGGATATTGACAGTGATAAGTGACATTGTTATGGATAGCTTCAACGCACACTGCCCAGTAGATATTGTATACATATCCTCTAAATTTAGCGCTTTACGCCTATTATAATATGTAGAGAAGTTGCCAGCCTGTAACTTCTTCGAAACGCAATTGGAATACGTGATTTTTAGCGTAGCATTTTTGGCATTTGATTTGGGTGTGCATTAAAATTCAACAACAACGATTATTACCTGATCGTGTCCTTACTCTTAGGGATTCTCATCATTTACCTAGTCGCCTCAACCAGCTCAGAGCAAAGCTATACTGCAGTGAAATATCTAAAAAGCTATTTCCGGACTACCATGATAGAAGAACGACTATACGGACTTGCAGCAATATGTGCATTCATTCTGAATGTTCATGTACATGATAAATCTTTTGTGTACTTCATCCGCCCCTCTTATAAATTTGACGCCTCTGTATATTTTACATTAAATGAAGGAATATGATTTCTTTTTAGAAAACTATAAATATGCACTTTCGGTTTCATTTCTACTCCATAATTAATTTTCTGCTGGTAAAGTGTGGTTCGACCGCACAAGATTTTACAAGACAAGACATTCTATTTTGCGGCATCCTCAACATCAGTAAATACTACTGATCGTGAAATTTCAAGCACATTCAGATTTTTATGAAATTTGTGTATAACAAAGTAGGCAGAGTTTTGGAGAAATAGGTTTAAAATAGGGAAGCCGTGGAAAGGAATTGCTTTTGTGGCGTCTACTGGAAAATTGAATCTGTTAATCAGGTTGACCTTTTTGTTGGGCTGACGCTGGAATGTGAAGCTTGGCAGAAAATCATCAGCGTCTCGTTGTGCGCAAACATGCACAAAAGGCAAAAATCACAAACGACATTAAAATATATCTAGAATTCAGGCATGAATCACAAAGCAATAAATTAAAAGTATATGAAAATCTGCAGGAAATTAATCTAACTGATGATAGCCGGCTTGGATGCACCACAGCTTGCTTTAATGTTCAGGGAAATAATTACAAATCTCATTTAACATAAATGTCGTAATTCCATTATAGAAATATTTAAAGCAATAAAACAGATAAAATGTGGAAAAGTAAAAAATTCTTATAATACTAAGTTAAAGTATATTTCAAAAATAAAATCACAGAAAAATAATTAATAATTAAAAATACAGTAATATACATTATTTAAATTGCCAAATTAATGATAAGAAGGTTAGTAACTAATAAACAAATAAGAGAAATGCAAATGTTGTATATCCATAGTTATTATTTTATTACAGTGCTGTTCGATAAGCGGTGGCGGTGCGTAACCAAGGTGCAAGTGCAAGATGCTATATTCAGGTAAAAATTTAATACTGAAACTTATTTTCCTGATGTTTTACTATGAATGCATGTATATTTAAGTATTTGAGCAATTTTCGATTGGAGATGCGCAAAACGTAAAATACTTTTAAAGCATAATTCTCAATTACATATAGTTAAACGTTGAAAGTGTTGAACAAATCCATATTTCAATTTGTTATTTTGCCTAATCGTCTAGATTTATCTAGAGAAGACGATAAAATTTTCAATTTACACTTGCTTATGGCATTCAATTTCATTATCTACTGTACAGGACGAATATCACTAAGCGCATAGTGTTATCTATTATGCAGGACAGAAAAATACCGTTTTCATACAGAAATCATTTTCAATTTAATTTTATTATCTCTTTATATTGTTTTCTAAATTTTACACCATGTAGACATTAGATAAATCAAAATTTTTATCTAGTTAATTTTGCTTGTCAGATGGCGCAACCAGTGTGCCCAATCATTGTTTATTTTTTGTTGACATTATGTTCTAATTCTTATTGGAGTAGCATATTGTACTTACATAACCCAGTGGTTACCGCTACGTGTGCTGTGTCAGTCTTTTATGCAAATTTGCCGTTTGAAAAGTAACTTCATATTAGCAGTGCGCCAGTTAAATTGACTATGTTGACTAACAGAAGCATCGACAGCGATGTTTGCTCGATCTATTTTTGCTTTAAATACTGAGTAAGGTGTGTTATTAGATATAGAGGAATCTTATCTTTTCAAACAAAGGCGTGGTGCAGTTCAATTTGAATTTGCATTTCAATTTGTTTGCTTTTGAGCTTATGCGTGGCCTGCATAATATTTGTTCAACGAAATGAGAAATACGTTTCATACTTGTTAATCAATAGAAATGAACTTTATGTAAATTTTCTTGAGGCTACTATTAGTTGCTCTAGAAACTCATTTCAAATGATTGTAGGCGAACGGTGTGCGGCGAATGTACAATGGCGCTTTCAATGCGATGATGGACGAAGAAGAAGAATAAAAACGGCTTTGTTTTTTATTTATTATAACATTATTTCATTAAATTAATTCTTTTACATTTAGATACAGAAGAATAGAAGATAAAAGAAGACATCACAAAGACAAGGGTAAGTTAGGTAAGTATAATTCTTTGAGTTAGACTAATTAGCTAAAGATCACTGAGAAGTTCTTGAGTCTGTAATCTATATAAACTCCAGCTGTAAGTTATCGAGCATTTAAAAACTATATTTGTTAATTAGAGTAACTGGATGTAGATCATGAGTATTATTTTAATAAATTTGAGTGGCTTTCCGCATTTGAACGTTTTCATGTCCCATGCCTTGTCGAG
>JYDQ01000403.1:0-11741 GCA_001447655.1 Trichinella patagoniensis
AAGGGACCTTTCTGCCTAATAAAAGAAGGCAGCTGTATAATGCCTCAAGCTATTCGCTGAAATTTTGTGTTGAAATATCAGCATGAGCTCAAAAAGCTCAAAATTCGCTCTTACTAAAATGACAATAAGTCTACCAATTTTTATTCAAGAAAGATGATATTACTTTCATTTGAAAGAACTAACTTAAAGGAATTTGCATATAACAAAATAATTTCCTAGATAAATGAGATTATGTGTCAATAAAGCTCCAAACTTTGCGTTACCATATGGGAACAATAGCATGTAAACGGTTAAACAATTACGCTCAATTATATCATTAAGACATTTCTGATTCCTTAAATAAATATGTTTTGTCAAATATTTCAAGTCAAATTAAATAAAAGTACAATAAAATTTAAAAATTCGAAACGAATTTTTAAAGCACAACGTTAGGGTAATTTTTTAAAATTTATAAAACTAAACATTTGGATCGGAAAAACACCACCATATATTTAAGAAAAAATGTTAGTTTTTTGATTAGCAATATAAAAACAGAAAAAAGTCACCAATTATTATTTGTTCTAAAATTCTTCTGTTCTAAAATTTATCCCTCATTATCTTTAAATCATGATACAGTATTTTTTTATTGGTTGTGCAAGTTATTCATATTTTGACTTTTTTCTTTATCCGAATATTCTGTTATTAGTCCTTTTGACATTATTCCTAGTTTTAATATTATTAACTATTAATTATGATTATTAATGCTTTCATTAAAGCAGTCGCATTATAATGGTTTTGTTTGTTTTATAAACTTCAAGCTAGGTGAAAGATCTCATTTTTATTTTTATTTTCTAGAATATTTGTTTAGAATTGGTTTATTTAAATATTCATCTGTACAATGGATGGAAGTAAATCGATTAAGTCATTCAAGACGTTAAGTGGCTTTGGACTGTTTTGCCATGAAATAGGCAGGAAGGTCGTAGGTGAAAGCTACGTGCTTCGAAAGTTTGAATTAATAAGAAAACTCAGCGCTGCATGGCAACAGTTATCTGTTGAAGAAAAACAGGTAATTATTCTACGTTTAAAGTTTAAACTGTAGGCGCTTTACGAAATGAAGTGACTTTATTTAATAGCATATGTAAGAAAAAGTGATGATTTGAAATGTACAGAATTTGTTTGATTTTTTGTTTTGTTCACCTAAGAATTTGCATAATTTCAGAATTACAGAAATCGTGCTGCTGAATTACGAAACGGGTTAGAAACGAAAACACCAGTCAAAATACCAACTGAAAGCGCCGATCTTCCTATTGAACCACCAAGTAAAAAAAGACGTTCGTCAACGGAACGACCTTCTGTTTGTCCAAAGTCGATGAAGCATTGGGTAAATTTTGTGAATTATTATTTTTTAATATTTAAAAGTTTTTTTTAATAAAAGTAGAACGAATACGTTTTATTAATTTTTTGTGCTGCAATTTAAGGAATAGAATTTTTATTTTCTCAAAGAAGTTCATTATATCCAAACATTGTTCATTTAGCAAATGTTTTCTTAGAATACTGTAAGTTATATGATAAAGAACACTGTTATCATTAAAACAGTTCTTCATGATTAGGAATTTATATTTTGCATACTTTGAATTATTATTAAGACTGAAAGATTCGTCTGCACAAAATGCCGTTACATTTTAAATATGAATGATTTTAATCTAGAAAGATTGATTTATATGATATTTACTTTAAATTGATGTGAAACATGAAATAATATTGAATGATAATAAAATAATTATAAATCATATATATAGATATATGTGTAAGGATAATTACAACTTTTTATAGCTGCCTTCAGAAAGCGACAAAACTATGTACTTAACACGGGATTTCATTGATTTCAACAATCGTAAGAAACAATAAAAAGTGATAATTTACAGCTATGCTAAAAAATGTGCAATTTTATAGGAATAGAGCGCCAATCAATCCGTTTTGCTGAACAAAAAGAACAGCTGATAAAGGAAAATGCTGAATTAGCGAACAAATTAAACATGGTCAATCGTCGTTTATCATTGAAATTACCAAAAGAAAAAGAAGATCAGCTGTTAATACAAAAGTATATGTGGCATATTTATATTTACAAATTAAGACTTACAGATGCGTTAAAAGAATTGCCATTTCCAGGTAAAGGATATTTTGAATTGTTATTTTTTCAAAATTGATGCCTATTTTACACTATAATAATATTTAGACAATCAAGATTTGATTACTGTTGAAAATGTAATGGATTTTTATAAGATTGCGAAGCAGATTAAAAAAGATAACTTGAAAAGCAGTGCTGAATTTATCAGTAAGTTTAATAAAGCAATGCGCTCATTATCTCTACCTTCTGTACAATATTTGTATGAATAAATTTCTGTTTATTTTATACTTGCATTTTTGTTCTGAAATCATAAGTGTTGAAATATTTCGACTACATTAGTGTTATTAAACTTGTCATAGTTTGAAAATGAAAAATTAAATAAGTTGTAAAAAATGAGGATTTCCCATTTTG
Organism: Trichinella patagoniensis; assembly: GCA_001447655.1. Taxonomy (NCBI): domain Eukaryota; kingdom Metazoa; phylum Nematoda; class Enoplea; order Trichinellida; family Trichinellidae; genus Trichinella; species Trichinella patagoniensis. The sequence goes on from JYDQ01000403.1 coordinate 2,519, forward strand.
TTTCAGTTGAAAATGGAATAATGTCAATTTGAAAAGGTGCTGTTAAATTTCAAAGTAAAATTTATTAACTTATTTCAACTATAAAATGAAATTAATCAATTGTGCATTCATTTTTGAATGGCGAAACATTTTGTACTGTTTTCAAAATTATATTCTGTGATGATAAAGCCGTTTATTCTGAAAAAATTGATTTCTGTTTGATAATGTTAATATCAGTCATTACGTAAGTTTTGAATCGCAATTTTCAGTTTCAGTAAAATGATAAAATTATTCATCACCTGATCAGTAATGTACTGTTTGATGAAATTTATTACGTTCTCATTCAACAGCAGCCAAAATTACATTTGTTATGGGAAATGTTTGGTGGATGAAAATCACCGCAAGTTGCAGCAAATTAGATAAATTTAAATTTAATGTGCTGAATTGCATTCCAAGAATTGGAACGAGGTTATTATTAAAGTGATTTAAGATATCCATGCCCAGTTATGAAAATTGAAATCTTTACTGCTGAAAACTACTAAAAAACAGCTTCGAATTATTTAAACTTCATCATCTGAGCAATATCAGAACAACCTTGTTAAAATGCTGTTGAAGAGTAATGTAAATAAGATTTAGTAAAAAATGATATATCGTCTCAACTGCTTACTGCAGAGACATCCATCAATTGTTCTTAAACGATGAGCAAATGAAGAATATGTGCTTCAATGAAACTCTGTGAATTATTGTTAATCAAAGAATGATTTTACATCACCATATTATTTGCAATGATATGTGTTTGCTTGTGGATATTAGATAAAGACAACATAAAAGTTACTACAATGTGGAGAAATTTCTTGAACAGTTCTACCGAATAAGATATTTAATGGAAAAACTTGTCGAATTGCACTACTCTTCAGTAAGTACGTTAGTAAGTAAGTTCAGTAAGACAGCAATACATTTAATGGAACTTACTCTTCCGTAACCATTAAAAAACGAAATCGGATAATTTCTTTAAAAATGTCACATTCACAAATGCCTATATGTTATGAAATGTGAATATCACATCGGGGTGAAATTTTGTAATTTTATAAGAACTTGTTTGACGATAAAATATACGTATGCATTCATCTACATCTGTTTATTATTTTAATCTGTTTGTAATACACGTAAATAATTGCAATTGTAAGAAAGAAAAGCAAAAAAAAGTGATCCAACAATTAGGAAAAATCGATTTTGAATTTGTTGTGAATAACTGTAAATCAGTGTATTCTACTGGTTGACAGGCAATCGAGAGCAGTATAAAAAAGATATTAGGCTGAAATTTGATTGTATTGTAAATTTCTTCAAGTTGAGCAGGTAATAGTATAATAAAATTTAAAAAGGTGCAACTGTTGATTGTTTTCGAACAGAAAATGCAAAAATTCAGAGAATGTCAAAGAAATGTTTTAATGTCAAAGAAAGCCATACTTTAATTGACAGCAACAATTTATTACTGTTTAAAATGAGTATTTGGCGAAATTGAATTTTTAAGAACAGGAATCCACTTTTGCCGCAATAGTGTTAAAATGTTTAAAAATATTCGCTTGTTGAATACAAACTGCAACAGCTGGTTCATATTTTTGTGATATCTAAAAATCACCATTAATATATGAATAAAATTATAAAACACCGTAACATACCGCATAAGGTTTGTCAACTGCACAGAAAATATCTCCATTCTCAGGAATCAACCAATTTGTAACATCCTTTTCTAAACTACTAGCTTGCGTATTAACATCTATAGGACTTGAAACAAGAAGTATATGTCTTCCAGGAATTTTACAATTTGCTTTCAATTTTTTATCCCGTCTTGACCATACTTTGATCGTCTTTTTTAGCTGTTTCGATATTATTTTCTGATATATTTCTGAAATCATTTCAAGACATATTAAACATTCTGACAACATTCCAGCAAAAAAATAAAATATCTAATAAGCAGAATCGAATACGTAATGTTAAACAGTCACAGAATAATTAACTTACGCGCTTTTTCAGTAATATTTGCACATATTTTAATAATTTTATCATTCTGTCGCATTTTATAAAATAATAGTTACCATATTTAGATCGTTCAGATTTACTGAATATTTGAACTGGAACTGTGGGATCTGTTTGTGTCTTAATGTTCTGTTTTGCTGAAAATGGTGGCTTCAAAGCAGTTTCCCCACTTAACACCTTTTTTAGTGAAGGTCTGGTGTTTACTTCTGCATCAGGAACGTCATTGTAATAGACAAATGGTGATGTCATCAATAAAGCAGCCGCTGAAATATTTCATTTCTTTTATTCTTTGTTTGTTTTTTGAAATAAGTGTTATGTAATATGCAGTAAGTCTACAGTTAATAGATTGCTGAACTGCTTGCACACCGCATATTTAGAAAGCAGTAATATTTTCAAGTTTCGTATTATTATTCTATAATATAATATTACATTATCAATAACAATTTTATTTTTAATATGGTATAAATATGATATACCTATGGCATAAATAACATTCAATAATTTGTTTTTACGAAGAAAAACACTGTTGAATAATGAATAATGAAATTAACAAAAGTGATTTAATTCTTGAAATAATAAAAATTTAAGGCTAAATACATTTCTTATCATATTTTTCGTGAAGATTCTATCTATATTTTTCATCTAATTGAATCTGCAGTGAGAGAAAGAAAATATTTTAAAAAACAAAGTAGCAAACTCAACTGATATTAAATAGTATAAACTGAATAACTGAAATTCATTGCACTTTAATTCAGGCAGACTTCATTCAGGTAAATTATCATTTCAATATAAATAGACAAACCTATTGGTTCAATTTGAGATTCAGCAATTGTAAGACAAATCAATAAATGGCCATTTGCATATTCTGATGCTGGAAATGTGTATTGTACTTTTGGTATCGGATAACCAGGTACTGTATGTACAATCCAAGCTGCTTCATCTGTTGCATCTCTAGCGTCTAATATTACAACACCTAAACATGCATCATTAATGGCACCGTTTTTTCTTACAAAATTCTGCAAAAACCTTTGCTATTCGATTTTGTTTTAACTCCTACTACACCAGGTGCCGCATTGTTATATGCAAAAAATTTTTTATTATCATGGGCTCCAACTACACTTTCAAATGTTTTCCAAAATGAATGACCAGCACCGCTTTCAAGATCTTGCGGATATACCACCCAATCCGCTCCTGGTGCTATCAGAATTCTTCCTCTTTTTTGTGCAGGTGGTTTATATAAAATGGCCCTATAATTGGGATATTATTGTAATAAGTATTATAACGCGTAATTACATTTAATAAAATAATTTTACAGCGTTTTGTGTTATAGCGCATACTACTTGCATTGGGCACAATTAATATTTTTCAGCACTATCTATTGAAAACGAGAAGGTTGTATATTCACCATTTGCATTTGAAACTTCTTTACAAATAATATTATAATTCTAAATTCGGTACTAAATTTTCAAAGTACTAACACAAACGCTTAATTACAAAGTTGAGAGTCGTTCATTGATATTACAGTAATTTACAAAAATACTGTTCCTATTTGGGATTACAATTATATTATTAATGATATTATATTCTGTAAGCCGATCATAAATGTAAAAAGTGGGAAAGAATTTGCTTTAAAATTCTGTACAACTGCACTAACTGAAGTAGGATGAAATAACGAATTCAAATTTATAACTATTGTGAAAAATATCAGTCACTGCTAAACTAAATCAATCGAAAAGTAATATCTAATCAGACGCATGACAATGTAATACATTTTTTATGAATAGCACATAATAAACAATGCTTGACTGTTCTATAAGAATATTTTTAAATTAGTTGAAAAACGTGCAAAATTTTGCCTGTGTTAAACTTTGCTGCCGTTAATATTTATTATTCATTAATTCAAATGGAATCAATTTATGTTATCGTAAAAAGAATTTTCAATAAATCATGCATATGTGAGAGAAAAGGCAGAGTATAACATACCAGTCAACATTCCCTGCTCCATCGGCTCGTTGACATTTCGATGTTTGAGCAGCGCAAAAATACAAAGTGCAATCAATCAATGATAATAATAATGCTAATTTTTTCATCATATGAATCATTTGTTGATTTTATTATCAAAATGTTGATATTTATATGTCTCAATGAGTTTTGGATTGTTTACGCAAATAATCGCTTTGAAAATCGAAGAAATATTTGCTTTCTCAGTTGATCATTGCATTTGTAAACAAGTAAAAATAGTGTGTGCAATCCCCATTTCAATATTAATGAGTTTGATTCGTAATTTGATGTTATTAATTAAAGTAAATTTCAATAAAGCTAACGGAAAATTAATTCAAAGGTTGATTTAATATGAATTGCCACAAGTGTTTTAATAAAAATCATAGAAATTGTCGACAGCTATTTATTATAACTTATTTTGGAATTTAAGCGGACATTTCTTCTCTATATATTCGTTTTAAGTTGCCTATTGTGTTATGATGGGCCGTTTTGGGATGACGCAAGATTGCGTCATGGCGACGCCACCGGAGTGCTAGAACTTGAGTGTCGGCCATCTACCGTAGGAGGAAGTGTTGGTGTGGGAGTGACCCCGGATTTTGGTGTGTGTGTGTGATCGGACAGCTCTGTATCGTGTGCGTGTGTGTTTTCCTCTGTTGATAGCGTTATTGTTGCGAATCTTAGTCCTGAACGAATAAAACGTTTCCTGAAAAATCGGCCCTGAACTTTGATTTTGTTCTCTCCAAGCGTTAAAATTTGTCACACTATTCTGACAGAAGGGGTATGCCTCCCGACCGACGTTGTCTCTTGTTCACAGATGAGAGCTTATCAAACAAATTTCAGTCGAATAATCGCACCGTTTGCTGAGGCATAAACGCTGCACACAGAGTCATAATACAACAGACGAACTACGCTCAGCAACGATTCAATCTTTCTACAGCGCTCTCTATGTCGTGTACAGCACCCTACATTGCGTCAATTTTGTTCCTGTACGCGCTTCTTCCAGCAGATTCTGTTTTAGCACACTCAACAAGTGCTTAAGCAGACTGAACTTGTACACCGCGGACAGGGCTCCTTCTCAGATGTCACGTTACCCACAAACCGCAGCTGCTGTACTTTCTGTTCAGAGCCCGTCTTGTTCTGTTCGTCGTCGACTAACCTATGCTTCATCAGCCAGTGCCAAAACCATGTTCTGAATCTCACACTCTGGTTTTACTGTAGTTTCTGAAAGTCAAGTTCGACTGATCATCGACGTTCTGTCCGGCACACATCGTATTTCCCTGTGGCAAAGTCGATCAGAATGTACAATTTGCTTTGCATGCATAATACGCACGAGAGATAACTGACAACACAGATAGGGTAACGTCATAGACAACATGTTGAAGAATGACTAATGCGTTCTAAACTGCTATTATTTTTTGAATATCATCGAGACTGTTAATAACAAATGTCATTTCTCATTAACGGCAGGAAATGAATACACCAAAAACAAAGTGCATCACAGATAACTGTTTGATTTGCTGCAGTAGAAGATGCTGTCTTAAATCTACTATTGAAGCTAAGCGAGGGATCGCTAACAAACCGAGCCAGTTGTGGCTGCCCCTTGCATAACACTTCAGTTCTGCTTGTAGTGAAAATAGCTGCTGATAATCTTTATTTCCAAACAACAGAGCAGCACTTATACTAATACTCTAGGGTTGTATAGTTTCCGTAGCAGCCTATTACATCAAATTTATTACGTAGCATTTAGTAACATCCGCACAAATGTCAACGTATAGAAACATAAACTGTATCATATTTGAAGATTCACTATTGCTTTTATTCACAAAAAACTCAGAAAATTGTAACTTTCATAAATGGCTTGTGATTAGAAAGTATCTGGAGTGAGGTCGCGGTACGTCATATAAAATTTGGGATAGTTTTCTTTGGTGAGAATTTTTTCCGCGTTTTCTTATAGGTTGTTAGATGCCGACTTCTCATTAATTGCTAATGGCATAACTTCTCATTGCATCTCACGGTGTAATAAGATTGATTCTCTTATCTAACTGTTCACTGATTCAAATTATTCTGTTTTGATTTGTTACAATATGTTTCATTTTATTCGTCCAAATTTTTGATTACTTAACATTAGTACAAGTGACGCAACTGTTATCAAAAATCATGAAGTTTTCTCATTTATATAATAACTGCTTTTCGTAAAATGTTTGTTTTCCATTGCACACTTTACAGTGATCAGTGTTTGTAATACTATTAAAAATACTTTTTGGTATTCATTTCAATTGTAATTGCAATTCAGTGAAGTTTAATAATATGAAATGGCAATATTTCACCAAAGCAGCGAAATAATTTGTTCATTTTTCAATATTTAACAACAATCACATAAACATTGAATAAAAGATAATGACATCAATAATAAGCAACAGTAAATAACATACAATAACAGCAATAATAAGCAACAATAAGTAAAATAAACAAATATAGGTGTTGAATATTTACAAAGTGGATGCACCGGAAAAGAAAAGAAAGCAATCAGTAAGTAAAGTATGGCACAAATATAATACAAAACCATTTCTTGGATAGCGGCATTAAATCGTCTACGAAGTTAAATGCATGAAAGCTTCGAGAAACTGCTCCAACATACACCTGCCGCTGGTGTATTCACCAGCACATCTTATTCCGTTTTTTCAATAACGTCAAATGAGACATCAAGCTCATCATTTAATCACGGATTATGCACACTGATTTTGAAGTTGTTTACAAGTGCATTTATCAACTGAGAAAGCAAATATTTCTAAAAGTTTACAAGCTACTATTTGCGTAAACAATTCGAAACAGAAAATTAAGTGTTAAACATCTGCCAACATTTTGACAGTAAGATCAGCTGCGCATAAAATGAAAGAAGTAACATTATTGACATTGCTGATTTTTTGCATTTTTCATTTCTGCATTGCACAAATATCGAAATGTCGACAAGCTGATGGAGCAAATGATATAGATTGGTATGCGATTTGGAAATTTTTATCTTATACTAACACTGCACAGTCAGTATATCGTTGTGAATAACTTTAATAGTCATTAAAAAATTACTAATAGTGAAGACAGCAGAATCCCTTTTTTTTCAGTGCTTTCCAAGTATTCATGCACACCAAACGGTTTTATGCTATGGCTACATTATAGCATTTATACCAAAACCATTTTCATGTTACATGTGAATTTAAACATTTCTTGAAAACTCTTGTTAAATGCATTTTTGACATTTTACGGGAAGGCAAAAATTTAATGTATATCATTTATCACCGAGTAACAGTACAAAAACTTTTTATCAGCACTTTTGATTTTACTTCATATATGTTTCATATTCATTGCGCTATCCAAATGATGATAAAATCACAATTCACAAAAAGTGCAGCGTCTATATTGGGTTAGTGACCAAATTTCATTCATAAATATTTAATGAATTTGATTTCATTTCTTATTTGAACGATATGCATCAGTGTAGAGGTGAACATTTTGATTATAAAGGCAGAATGATTATATAATTCGAATAAAATTTCACACAGATTACATTTATAATATGGTGTATTTTTGAATTTACCTACTATTACCTACATTTAACATGAACATTATATTATCAACAACTTATAAGCAGAATAGGCAATAATATAAGACGACTTAAATTTTATTTCATCAAAATTAATACCGCGTCGAAGTATGTACGTGAATGACATTGCTATCATAGGGTGATTTTATACAAACCACCTGGAGAAAAACAAGGAAAAATTCTAGTACCACCGGCAGCGACATGGAATGCATATCCACAAGATCTTGACAATAATGCTGGTGATCATTCTTTTAAAAAAGCATTAGAAAGTGTCACTGGAACTCATCGAAATAAACATTTCTTTGCATATAACAATGCTGCAGCTGGAGTAGTAGGAGTTAAAACAAAATCGAATAGCAAAGGTTTTTGCAGAATTTTGTAAAAAAACGTTGCCATTAATGATGCATGTTTAGGTGTTGTAATATTAGATACTAGAGATGATACAGATGAAGCTGCTTGGATTGTTCATACAGTACCTGGTTATCCGATACCAAAAGTACAATACACATTTCCAGCATCAGAATATGCAAATGGTCATTTATTGATCTGCCTTACAATTGCTGAATCTCAAATTGAACCAATAGGTTTGTTTTCTTATAATAGAGTGTTAATTTTAATATGACGCAATTGAATCTTGAAAGGCAATGGAAATGATTGCAGTTACTGAATTCTTTACAAGACCGCTTTACTTGATTTCATTGTTCTTCTTTCGTTAATAATGACTTCTTTATTTTTAAAAAATCTTTCTCTCTTTCAATGAAGATAACAAAGAAGAGGAAAGATCGATTAATGTTAGTTATGCATTCTAAAACATTATTTATAATTATTATTATTTTATACATTACTTCGCTTTCATTGAATTCACAATTCACAAGAAATCAATGCTTTTTTATTATAACAATGTACACTGTTGCAATAATAACAAAGCTAAGAACAAATCCATCCATGAATGATAGAAAACCTCGTTAAAATTTCAGTAGGGAAGAAATTTATTATTGTCTTTCTTGAAAATATGAATATCAAACTTTATTTCATTAATTTTATAAAATACACTAAGCATAACGGAATAGATATATTTCAGCGGTTGCTTTGTTTGTGGCATCACCATTCATCTATTACAATGATGTTCCTGATGCAGAAGTAAGTACCCGACCAACTCTAAAAAAGCTACTGAATGGAGAAACTCCTATCCACCCACCTTTTTCATCAAAACAAACCATTAAAACACAAGCAGGAGCCCCAGTTTCAGTTCAAATATTCAGCAAATCTGGAAGATCAAAATATGGTAACTATTTTATTTGTAGAAAGATATTTTAAAATTTGCAAAATTATTAAACTCTTGAAATGTGCGTTAATACGGACAAAACGTATAAATTAATTATTGTGGAATTACCAGAAATTGAATTTGTAATTTTACACACGAATTTTTTTATTGCAAAGATATTTTAGCATTTTGCGCCAATATTCTATGAAATATTTTCAGAAATATACCAGAAAATAATATCGAAACAGTTAAAAAAGACGATAAAAGTTTGGTCAAGAAGAGATAAAAAATTGAAAGCAAATTGTAAAATTCCTGGAAGACATATACTTCTTGTTTCAAGTCCT
>JYDQ01000404.1:0-11716 GCA_001447655.1 Trichinella patagoniensis
AGATTAATTAATTATTTATGTTTATGAAATTATTTCCTTGTTCTTCAATGATTTGTTTTAGGTAAAGTACTTGAATCATTTCAGTGCATTGGTAAACTTGAGATGAACTGGTTCAGTGGCATAGTCGAACGTCCAAGCAATAGTAGATGATGAAATGCTAATCACCGCTTCTTTTATTCTACTAATTGAGCTTTGTTTAGAATGCGCATATTTACTTTTTGAGAAAGAAGAAGATGTAAAGGCTATGCTTGCTAGCAGCCGACACGTAGGTGATGGTTATGAAGTGAAATTGAAAGATCCATCTGGGGAATTTCGACCGGTAAGTTCTTTACGAAAGTTTTGCATATTATATTAAAGATGAATATTCATTGATTGATCAATATTTTAGGTGGTCCTTAAACCATGGATCATGACTGAAGGTGTTTGTTTGGATGATCATGTTTGTCTGGTCCGGCGTTGAATGCAATTGAATGTGTGACGGTTTGTGCGCCGCTCAAGAATCGATTTCACCGCCTGCAGGACGTCGTGGAGAGTCATGGATGTTCCCGCGGTTGAGCCTGGTTATATTACAGTCGTACGCGTACGACGGAGCTGTACAGCTGACGAGACTGCATGATGGAAATGAGCTGAATAGGCAAAATACCTTTCTCTGCTTTCAGTTTTGATTGGTAAAATGATTTCAAAATCCAACTGATTCTTTTTGATTATCATTTGGTTATCATCGAACACAACAATTCCAACTTGAATGTTTAGTCAACTCAGTGGTCGGTTTACTTTAAATATTGAAAAAAAAATTTAATACAGTTTACACAAAATGTATAACCACAGATGTTTATTTTAAACAATATTCCATATTTTTATTTTTCAATTTAAATAAAACATGGAAAGAACAACAGCAACTCATGTGAACTGCAGCGAAAGAAAGAAACGTTGGAATAATTAAATATGAGGAACAATTTCAGAGAATAGGCTGGCAAAATCGAAAATGTAATACAATGTTAACAAATTAGCAGTTGCCAGTCCTAGTTTTATCTCAAAACAGCAGCTGTGGACAATTTGTCAGTTGTTGATTTTGCCATTGTATTAAAGTCACCTTTAGCTCAATTTGTGACAAATGAAAAAGCATCTTATGCATAAATCTCGTATAACTGCCAGCTGAAGCGTAATTTATCTAATGAGCGAAGTACTTTGTTGGTTGAAATTTTTTTTTGAACCGTATTTTTAAACTCGGATGGATAAATAAAAGTGAAGCACTTCGAAAGCAGAAAGAAAGCGATGGACAGCACCAAGTAGAAAAACGCATGAAGCTGCTTCAAACTCACTCTCCACTGGAAGACATTGCAATTTTTGGATGTCGTCATTTGTGCGCCATTTGGGTATGATTAATTTTCTTCCTTCAGAATCAACAAAAGGCATTCGTGCCACAAGAAATATCAGAAGTTGATCTTCGATTGTAAATAAAATATGAAATGAAAACTAAATATTGTTGCAAAATGGTTATTTAAAATGAAATTTAAAACCGTCAAATTGATTTTCGTTTTGGTCTTGCGTTTAATTTCAGTGCTGATGAGCTGATGACGTCACAATATTTGTTTGTCTCTTGTAATAAGTAATTACAAGAAACTGATGAATCAAATATCAGATATCATCATCCGTCTCAAATTTTTGTCTGTTGAAATTCTGAACTGGGAACGGGCTGGATTTTTCACAGATGTCAGTACAAGTATTACTAATACTAGAGTAAACGAGATGTACATCATAGAGCAGGAAGCAAGCTAGTGATATCGAGCATAATGCTAAACCCAGCTGACTGGGCTTGACACTAAACGGGATCAGAGCAAAATCAGTTTAAAAAAATTCAAGACTGCTAATTCTACTTTTGCTTATTGCTTGCTATGTTTACGTTAAGCTTCCTTGTGTTCATTTCCATATCGTTGCTTTGACATTTTTTATGAAGGTGGAGACAAATAATGATGAAATTTAGTTTGGGACTGGCACCAACAGAAATTAGTATACAAAAGAAGGTTCTACACCCTGAAGCGGACAAATCGTAATGATAAATGCTAGATGTAAATAAAAATAAAAAAATGACTTAACGTAGCACATTATCAATGTAAGATCACAAGCAATCTATTTTTTTTATTTAGGAATTACTGGGCGTCCGTAGCACGTTTTCCCCAAATGTAGAATGGACCTTTTCCATATTTATTCATTATTATTGTCCTACCTGTCTTGTCCTATTACAATATAGTTCAGATTTGATCATTGTTGTAAAGTGAAAGATTGTATAATATTTAGTTCATAAACAACATAAAAAGTACGATGTGGAATTTTATTACGGACAGTTATCAAGCTGAGCAGCAATTTCATTAAATCTAGCAAATATATCATTATTTTCAATGCAAACTGCCAACGATGGTTCTTTGGCTTGATCTTTCTAAATTATATGAAAAGAATTAATCTAATTAGTTGTGAAATGCTTTTGAACTTACAAAGTATGGTTTGTCTATATGACAAAATATATTGCCAGGATCTGAAACTGCCCAGCTTGTTTCGTCCAATTCAAGATTGGTATTATGACCACTAACTGAAGCTGGGCTGGTGATTAAACGAATGTGCCTTTGAGAAACTCTGCAATCACCTTTCAGTTTATTGTCTCTTCTTGACCACACTTTTATCGTCTTTTTTAAAGCTTTCACAATAATTTTTTTGTAAATTTCTAAAGATTCATTTTAATTAATAATAATTAGCTTGTGCACAGTGCATTTCTTATTATTGTACTTTAGGGTAATAAAATTTGTAACTGATTAAAGTTAATTCCATTTTATCATAAATTTAAACATTTTTGGCGTTTTTTAACTTTTGGAAAAAATGACACTAGTTTTTTTAACATCAGAGCAGATATGCAACAGAAATTTTATGAAATTAACAGTCACTTTGCAATGCATAAATTGTCAATGATTTATTTCTTTTACTTTAAGACATGTAAATAAGTTTTCATATAACCATTGAAATGAACATTAAGCTTTTATTATAATAATTTAAAATTCTAGTAATTGTTTAAGCTTACCATATTTAGATGACTCTGATTTGCTGTAAATATAAACTGTTACAGGACCTCCAGCATTATCTGTACGAATTGATCCTCTTGATGTAAATGGTGGCAGAGTTGGAATCTCTCCTTTTATTAATTTACCGAAGTATGGCATTGCTGCAGTTTCTGTCTCAGGGATATCATTATAATGTATCATAGGTTGAATAAATAGCAATGATGCAGCTAAAGAGACAATGTTGAACAAAATTAGTTAATGCACTATTGAATGACTAGAACTTCGAAAAAAACAAATTGAAAGTGAGTGATACAGAAATATGCCACTAAATGTTTTCTTAGAGTATAATATTATTTCATGAAATGTGAATTATTTCATAAAATGAAATAACAAATGGTTAATAATGTATAATTTATTATTTTAGAAATAATCTCCATGAATTATTAATTGATCATTCTGCAATTAAACTGTTGATTTAATCAAATTCAAAGCAATAACATTTCTATATTTCATCTTTAACTTGATGAATGTTGTTACTTTTGAAGAGGCAAGTTAAACTCATATGAGCATAATTGTTTTGCTTATGGAAGTACAAACCTATAGCATTTATTTGAGATTCAGGGATAGTTAGACAAAGTAATAAATGTCCTTTTGCAGTCTCAGCTGCTGGCCAAGTGTAAACTGTTTTTGGGATCGGATATCCTGGTACAGTATGCACAATCCACGCTGCGGCATCTGCATTGGTAGATAAGATGATTAGTCCTGCAATAAAAATACAAAATTTTATATATAATTTCATCAAATGTTTCCAAAATAATTAACATGTGTTTATATCACCTTTGCTGTTCGATTTTGTTTTGACTTTGGGAACTCGAGGTGGGGCGTTGTTGTATGCAAGAAATTTTATTGTAACATCGTTTCCTACGACATGTTCTAATGCCTTAGCAAATGAATGACCGTTGGCAGCGTTGATTGCTCCTGCTCCATTCTGCCAATTTCCTGCAGCACCTGCTACAATAATTTTGCCGTTCAACTGCCCTGGTGCTTTGTATACTATGGACCTATATTTATATTTGGCATATTTCATTTCAATTTTCAAAAATTGGATCAAAATTATTGACTGTGTTTAAACTTATTTGTCAACCTGAAATGAAATTTTTGTGAATATGAAATATTGTGGAAAAGTTCGATTTCAAACCACAAATGTGCTATGTCGTTTTGAGAAAAATGGAGATACAGTACTCATCAAAATGTTGCAATTTTATTATTATTATTATTTTGTGCTATCAAAGAGCAGTCACTTTGAAGAACTGCACGTTTATTTGTTTATCAGATGCCGATGAAAGCAAAAAATTGTTCTAATATTGTTAAAAGTTTCTTCTAAACTTACCAGTTTACTGGAGCGTTACCACCTGCATTCTGACATTTTGAAGTTTGTGAATACGAAAAATTAATAAAAAGAAATATAGAAATAACTTTTAAAAACATTAATGTCATTAACTTCATTATTAACGAAGTTTTAGACAGATTTTAAATAATGTCATATATATCAATAAATATTTATAGCACAGAATAAACTGAATAATATTTACTAATAATTTACCATGTTGTTGATTAGAGTTATGCTTAATACAAAACTTATAAAATGTAATTCATAATAATTATCCTTTAAACAATGTTCGCTTTGCTTAGTTTGTTTTTATTTGTTGTTATTCGCACTATTTATTTCTGCTGCTTTATCTGTGCAGCTTTTGAGTGCGCACTGAAAAACAGATTACTTTAAGTACAAATGAAAAATCTTTTCCTGCTTTGCGTTTCTGAAATATGGAGTTGCATATTTCAGTTCAGTTAAGGCCATTTAAAATATAATTGAATATACTAATGATATATTACTAAAAATGAAATATTTGTTTACAATGGATTTTTATGGAGCCTTTAAATTCGCATAAATGTTTGCACATTATTATTTTCAAGATTTTCCGTGTATCATCCCTTAGTTTCAATTAAAAAAAAGAAAAGACAAATATAAAGGTGGAAACAGGTAAACATGCATCTGTTCCGTTATTAGAATTTGTGCTTATGTTTGTAATATATTTAATAAATTTTCGGATTTGAGTTCACATGAAATTGAACATGAATTAAAAAGAGTCATTATTGAAGATAAATCAGAATATTTAATATGATCAAAATGCTTCTTAAAAATATGCAGAACATCAAATTCTTTAATGTTTTTTCAATGACCATATTTATGTATAACAATAGCATAGATGTGTGATTGCAAGGAATTTGTTTACAATGCAATTGAAGCTGCATGGCTTACTCAGGCTGCTCAGTTCTAAGTAAAGATTATAAGTTATGTAAATTACTTTGAATATGTAGTGCACTGCAGCGTATTATCAAATTTGAAGATGCGTACACATGATAAAGTTAAAATTTATTTGCGTATGATACGTTTCCTTGATTTTCTAAAGTATTCTGTATTCTGACAGTTTATTTCTGTTTGATACGTTTGTTTTAATTGTATTTTTACATCAGCTAAATAGAGCTACATAAGATGCAATTGCTAGTGATTATGTTAGATGAAAGATGCTCGAGCAGTTTAATCAGCTAAATGATACATTACATTCTCGAGCTAATTAAAATGAAAATTTTGTGGGCAATAATTTGGGACAAACAGGCATTAACAAAAAAGTGTTGCAGTTGTATCAGAGTCAAGTAATTTGAAATGTAAATTGAAAACTCACTTTTAGATATAAAAATTGATGCTTTTATGCAAAAATGAATGTTGAACTATCGAGGCCAAAATTTTCCCAGAATGCTATTTATGTGATTTACTCACTCATGCTGAATGTATCCTGACTTAAATTAATTGGCTTTGCTACTTAATAACACCTATACTAAAAAATCTTGAAGTTCTTGATTTTGACATTTGACAATTTCTTAAACTCATAATGTAGGTTTTAGTATTGTTGGGTTTCAATTGACACTGAAATTTTGATAAGAGCCAACTGCTGTTAACTGTTTCTAAAATATCTATTTATCATGAGTCAGTGGTGCAGCAAAGTTGTCTATTTCTGGTTGATTGACAAAGTTCACGGCATGTTTTCATGAAACAGGGCTGTTTTCTGTTAAAACAGCTACCGTAATATGCATGAGGACATTATAAATAAGATATTATAAAAGTTAGATATAACAAGAATATGCATCTGGCAATCTGGTTCAAGAAGAGAATCTGATTACTTGCTCCGCACTGCTGTCATATTTGAAGATATATAAAATTTCACCTCTGCATAAGTATCAGCTACTTCTAATATTGGTGAGTCACTTATGTGCAAATCACACCAAGAAACTTCCTCATCAGAAATACAATCTCGCGTTGTCGTTCATTGCAAGCGTGTTAAAAGAAATGCTGTGCATGGAGTCTTTGCACATGTTTATCCGTTTAAATTCATGTGGTTAATATAACTGTGCATGCAACAGAAAAGTTAGAAGTGCTCATTAGAAATACAGTAAAACTCATGAAGGCAAAGTGCAATCAAGGAAGCTATCTGATAAGGAAGTAATTTAAGCACTTATTAGTTTTCCAACACTTATAGTAAATGTGATACGCTGTGCTACAGTGACCACCACTTTAATGTCAGAAGTTGCTATAATACCTTGAGAAACTGCAAACAGATGAACAAACTGTGCTATAAAGTCAGTTTGCTGCATTTATTGTTTCTGTATAACTTCACAATCAATATTTAAAGCCAAAAAGTAGTAAATTGATTTCAATCTTATCTTCTGACTAAATTTTTATTAAATCTGATCTTTTCCAGAGCTCCCATAGGCGTTTTCTGTAATAGTTCAATATGATCCCAGCAACCCAAAAACGTGCACAGTGTCAACAATGCAGAAGAGGGATTACCGTGACGCTTTAACATAATTTTTTAACTATCAAAAGAATATTCATGGATTGAATAGAATGCAGAATTTGTAAATTCTTTGTTGTGTGTCTGATAATAGTTGTCATGATGCTTACAAATATTTACTAAAAGCAAATTAAATTTTGTTTACTTTTGATTATCAGCTGGTCGACAATGTTTAAATTATTACACTTTATTAAACAATAAGACAAAGTCATTCCTAGCTATTATGATAGTTTCAATGAAAAATAAACCTTGATTTTCAAGGCATAAACCATAATAAAAATGAGAAATTCTAACTGGGATAGATCATATTTTTCTTTGATTACACTTGCCTTACTTTCTGTGAACATTCGTGAAAATGTACTAAACCTTGATGTAATCAGAATAGCACTACAAATATTTATCAAAAATATTGCTGGGAAATCAGTGAGATTAATATTATTTGCTTGCAATAACAATTGAACTTCTCTTATTTGCTAATGTCAAAAAATATTATTTCTTAAAAATATAACAAATCTATAGCAAATGCAGAATTTATTCTTCTATGAAACTGACATACATACAGTCCAAGCGGCCTTATACAGTCCAAGGGATAACTATGAAAGGCATCGGCACTTTATGCCATAAACAAAAAGTAAAACAATATGTTATGAGATTTTACAATGGACAGTCTTCGAGTTGTGCAGCAATTTCACTAAATCTAGCAAATATATCATTATTTTCAATGCAAATTGCCATCGCTGGTTCTCTGGTTTGATTTCTCTTAATTATACAAAAAGTAATAATTTAAATATTTCCAAAAGCGTTTAAACTTACAAAATATGGTTTGTCAACTTGACAAAATATATTGCCAGGATCTGAAACTGCCCAGTTTGTGTCATCTGCCTCAAGATTGGTGTTATGACCGTTAATGGCAGTTGGACTTTTGATTAAACGAATGTTTTTTTGAAGAACTCTGCAATCTCCTTTCAGTTTGTTGTCTCTTCTTGACCACACTTTTATCGTTTTTTTCAATGCTTTTACAATGACTTTTTTGTAAATTTCTAAAGATTCATTTTCAGTGATCATAATTATCTTTCAGATACTGTATTTTATATAATGATTTTTTAAAGTTTAAGAACGCTTTGCTGAAAATAAATTACACTTTTATCTGAAAGTTAATTTTTTTAGCATATTTTAACAGTGCAAGACAAATAAATAACTAGATAGTTCAAAAATCTCACATTTTTGTTTTATTCAAACTGTTGATGCATTACTTTTTTTACTTCTAAAACATAAAGGAGTTCTCACTAAAATTAAAGTTAATTAAAAACTTATAAATGAAGAATTGAATATTCCTACAACTATATATGCGTACCATATTTCGAGGTCTCTGATTTGCTGTAAATATGAACTGTTACGGGACCTCCCGCATTTTCTGTTCGAATTGATCTTTTTGATGTGAATGGTGGCAAAGTAGGAGTTCGTCCTTCCTTTAATTTATTGAAGTATGGCATTGCTGCAGTTTCTGTCTCAGGAATATCATTATAATGCACCAAAGGTTGAACAAGAAGTAATGAAGCAGCTAAAAAAGCAGCGGTGAAGAGAAAAATATTTTTAAAAAATATGATTATTAAAAGACAAAAAGTAGAACATAAAATTTGAGCAGTTTAAGTTATTTTCATAATACTCTGCCATGAAAAAGTGTTAAAATTGTAATCATTTTCTCAAAATAATTAGTGTATCAAAAGAGTAAAAATTATTACTTTATTAGTAGTTTTAATGGATTATTAATTGTTCATTCTTAATTTAAGATATACATTAAAGTGAGTTGTAAGCAATGTCATTTCTTTATAAAATCTTCAATTCTATCGAATATTGCAACTTCTGAAAACGCAAACTGCCCTAAATCAGTAATTTTAGTAATGAAAATGCAAACCTATTGTGTTTATTTGAGATTCACTGACAGTGAGACAAATAAGTAAATGCCCTCTGGCATTCTCAGCTACCGGCCAAGTGTAGCCTGTTTTTGCTGCAGGAAATCCCGGTACAGTATGTACAATCCACGCTGCAGCATCTGCAGCAGTAGATAAAACTATCACTCCTATAATAAAAATGCAAAATTTTATATATAATTTCATCAAATGTTTCCAAAATAATTAACATGTGTTTATATTACCTTTGCTGTTCGATTTTGTTTTGACTTTGGGAACTCGAGGTGGGATGTTGTTGTATGCAAGAAATTTTATTCTACCATCGTTTCCTACGACGTGTTCTAATGCCTTAGCAAATGAATGGCCGTTTTGTACGGTGATTTCTACTGCTCCATCCTGCCAATTTACTGCACCACCTGCTACAATAATTTTGCCGTTAGCCTGCCCTGGTGCTTTGTATACTATGGACCTACGTTTATATTTTACATTTTTCATTTCAATTTTCAAGAATGCAATGAAAATTTTTGACTATGTTTAAACTTATTTGTCAATCTATGATGGTGTTTTATTACATAATTTTTGTGAATATATAACATTGTAAAAAAGTTCGATTTCAAACAGCAAATATGCTATGTCGCTTTCAGAAAAATGGGAATACAGTACTCATCAAAATTTCTGTGATTTTATTATCATTATTATTATTAATATTTTGGGGTTTCTATTTGAGTAACTGCATTTTTATCTGCATGGAAAATGCTGATGAAAGCAAGAAAAATATTCTAGTATTGTTAGATGTTTCTTCTACGCTTACCAGTTTGCTGTAGCGGCACCTGTTCTATCCTGACATTTTGAAGTTTGTGAATATGAAAAATTTATGAAAAGAAATAATGGAATAACTTCCAAAAACATTAATGCCATTAACCACGTTATTTAATGAAAGCCTATTTTAAATCATGTCATTTAAGATAGTAAATATTTATAGCATAGAATAAACTGAATAATATTTACTGAAAATTTACCGTTGCTGTTGATTTGAGTTATGCTTACAGAAAGTAATTTAATCATGATAATTATTCTTTAAGCAATGCCGCCTTGCTTACATTGTTTTCATTTCTTGTTGCTTGCACTATTTATTTTTGCTGCTTTATCAGTGCAACTTTTAAAATACACAATGAAAAACAGATTATATTAATAATTATAAATATAATTATTTATAATATATAATAAGTAAATTATATATTATATATAATAAATAAGGATTATATAATAAATATATATTATATAATAAATATTATATATAATAAAAAATATATAATAAATAAGGAAATAGATTAAGTGCAAATGGAAAATCTTTTCCTGCTTTGCGTTTTTGAAATATTAAGTTTTCACTTTGGTTGATGATGGGCTAGTCTAACTCATCCGCATCCCAATTTCCCCAAACTCCGCCCCCTTTTTGTGTACGCTGATAGGTTGCACGTGATTGATCAGTAATTGGCTAATGACTTCTACTATTTTATTAGCTAATCATTATGATAAGTGATTGGGTTAATAACTTTGCCATTTGATTAGCTATTCAGCTGTGATCAAGGATTGGGTGATTGTTGTTTATATACTCTTTGCCTAATATGGGTGCATTACCATTAAAATACCTTATATGGACATAAAAAACATTTACTATTTTTTAAAGAGAAAGATTTTTAAGATATGGTGCTAGCTATCTTTTATTGCGTTAAAGAAATTATAACAATAACAAGGTTAATATGCTCCAAACTAATGTTTAACTTCACATTTGCATATATTTTTTGTATGTTGATAAGAAGAGCATTTAACAAAATATGTCTTGCAATATTCGAATATGGCTTTAAATAAGTGGTTATCTTAGTCAATAACATTAATGATTCTTCAGTTTTACATTTCATTGTTCACAAAATAACTTGCTTTTGTAATTTTATTTCCTCACATCTGTGCTAATCAGCAGACTGCTTTGCACAGAAACATTTCTGCTTTTCGCTACATGTATGCATAGTATACATAGTATACTACTATGCAAATGTATAGTATACAGCATCATGTTACAGCAACAATCAATAAGGATCAACAACAACTAACAAGCAATGAAAATCAACAATAACCAACAATAAATAAGAATTAACAAAAACCAACAATAAATAAGAATCAACAATAACGAACAATAAATAAGATCAACAACAAACAAGCGTGAACTATAATACAATATATACAATAAGTACAATATATACAATATATGACAAAGACAAACTATACAATCATAAGGAATAAAAAATATATACAACAATAATGAATGAAATATATACAACAGTAATAAACAGTGCAAAAGTACTATAATCGTAGTGGTTCAGGAGTATGATACGATATTGCACTCAAAAAATGCTCAACACTAATTTCATTATGAACCAATCTACCCGTAAGGGCAGCTACCCGTCGCTGCTGGACTCCGTAAGCTGCGCTACGTCTTACGAAGTCCCTTCCATGCGTATAGTTATCATCTATTTGCCGCACCACCGTCTCATTCTTACCCTGTTCATCAAGGATAAGTTGTAAAAACTGATAAAACCTCCACTCTTTTGCTCATGCGGCTGTGCCAACCGTCCAGATGGTTGTTGATCCGCACAGACACACCATGAACGTTACAAAGCGAAATTTTAGTGGCCAGAAGCCACTTTTGCTAGAAATATTGGAACAAGGCTTCCAGTTGACCCGACGTCCCAACATTTATGATTTCGAAACCCGCGGGTACAAGGTGCACCGGCAAAAATGCTAATGCCATCAGCATTTTTACCTTTTTTCTTACCTCCTGATTATTCAT
>JYDQ01000405.1:0-12741 GCA_001447655.1 Trichinella patagoniensis
TATTTATTAGTAATATTTACATTACTCCAGAACTCACTGAGGCTTTTATGTTTGAACAGTAATTTAGCCTCAAGATCCGCGCTCATCTCAACATGCTCTTCTTGCAATGAAAATTCAATGTTCGCATTTCCTGTTTCTATGTCGAATGGTGCGATTATCCAGTCCGGTACCGTCATGCTCTCTAGGTCTTCAAAACGTATTTTAAAATCTTCCTCTAATTTTTCCAGGTGATTGATGTATATTTCCAGGTCCCGGTCTGAAACATCTGCTCCTTCTTCCAGTTTCTGTAAATTCGAAAAATACTTAAAATCTCGTCGTGCCAAAAACGATTTAAATAGGCCTATTTTAGCTTGGAAGCCTATTAGCAGTGTTCGTGCTTGAATAATGGTGACATCTTTTCCTTGCAGACGTTTCTGGATTTCATTAAATTTTGAATACAGGTCTGCCAAATAGAACAGATGGTTTTTACATTTCTTCAACTCCTCACATAATGTCTGGTCCACATCAGCAAGAAACTCCACAGTGGAGTGATACAAATCAACAAGTCTTTGTAAGCAATCCCCTCTTGACAGCCATCTTACTTCCGTGTGAAAAAGCAGTTGGTTAAACGTTTCATCATTTTTTTCACATAACGTTGCAAATAGTCGGGAATTTAACGGTTGCCCTTTAATTTTATTGACTGCCTTAATACAAACTTTTAAGGCAGCATGCAATTCACCACTGAGGTTCTTGGCAACAAGATGATGTCTGTGTAACACACAGTGAACAGCGCGTACATCAGGAACCGTTTCCTTGAGTAAAGTGGCAAATCCTCTGTAACGGCCAACCATTGCTGGTGCACCATCGGTAGCCACTGCAGTAATATTCCTGAGGGGAACATTGTGTTCCTTCAAATAATCCTCTAAGGATCGAAAAATTGTCTCACCTTTTGCATCACCTTTAAGATAATTAGCAAACAAAAACTCATCAACAATGCACTTTAGGCTTTGACTATAATATCTTACATAGGCCATAAGAACATTCGAGCAACCGAAAGCTGACTCATCTAGTTGGATGGAAAATTTGCTATGTTGTAGCTCAGACACCAAAATTTTCTCCACATCACTGGTCATTTCATCGATGCGCCGCTGCACTGTCTTTGCACTTAAGGGGATACACTTCAGAACAGGTTCAGAGTCTTTCTTCATAACAGTTTCAATTACTTCTTTAATAGCTGGTATAACGATCTCCTCACCAATGGTATACGACTGTGCTTTTTTTGCAATATTAAGTGAGATTGTGTATGATGCCTTCAGTCCTCCTTCACAATCAACAGTACCAGGCGCTTTAAAAAACGACTTCAAATTGGGTTGATTTCTGATTTTTTCTTTCAGCACCTTAAAAAACTCAACATCTTTGTTTTTCTTATCAGGGTGAACCCTTTCAAGGTGGTCTTTCATCTTTGAAGGCTTCATGGCATCGTTAGTGAAAACCTTTTGACATAGTAGGCACATAGGCATGGTTTCATTAGAAAAAGAAGGTATGAAATCAAATTTCAAATATTCTTGCGAATATTGTCTACACTTCTTCTTTGCATCAGCGCTCGCCATTATGCTTAGCAGAAATGTCCAGAAATAAAGCGCAGCTACGCTCGCTGTCATGCATTGATTCAATTACGTTCGGGCGCTGTCACGCGGACGTCCACCCCAAGCAACTGTGCACAATTTATCATTTAGCTTAGTACTAAAATCGCCTTTACCAATTCATCTGATGTGACAAGACGCGAAAATATCTGACAAAGACATATGCAACACATTTATCAAACTCTTAGAACAAAGCCGCATTTTGTCTAACTGGCGAAAACAAGCGTTAAACGACCAGTAAGTAAAGGTGGTGAAAATTTAGCCTGAATTCGAAAATACTCTTAGCATCGCGCAAAATTAATTTCTGGTAATGTCTATTGATAGTTCAGAAAAGTATAAATTATTGTTACCAAATAGTTCCAGACGAAATAAATTTACTCAGATGGGATTTCAAAGTTCATATTCAATCCCGGAGTTCATCGACCCCCATTCGACCCCTAAGCCTTTATCGACCCCTTAGAGAGTCCCATCGACCCCAAGGGGTCGATATCGACCACTTTGGCTACCCCTGGTCCAGACAATGAAGCGAAAGAAAGATGAAGCAAATTTAGACTTGAAGATCAGAGAAGGAATACGGCAATGCTTGGATAGAAAGGAACGTAATTGTCGTTGTTTTGATAAGCTTGCTGTGACATATCGTCGACGGTCCTTGTTCGTAGTTGCTAATAACCACGGTACTCTTTACCATCCTTTTGATTGTTATAATGTCATCAGGAAAGCGCGAAGCCGGAAGAAAGGGAAGCAAAGCCTGCGGAAACCATGTGGAGATGACCGTGCGGGGAAACCCACCGGTCGACACCGGGTCGTCGTCACTTATCGCCGAATACGCTAATAGCGCGGTCGCGATGGTGAATGAGCCTGTCCAAGAGAATGGCTTGTTGTCCACTTGTAATTAAACTGAGAACGTTAGTGTGCAGTTATGTTTAGTGGCGAAAGATGGCCAACAAAATTCAGTACTTAGTTATAAAGTGTGAAAGCAATGCCAGTAGTAAAAAGTGGCTTCTCTGAACCATTCCACATGTAAATGATCAATAATGAACACGTTGCTTTTTGTTACATTTGCTATACACATACAGTTATAATAATTTTAAAAAATACGATGAAACTAATGCTGATAAATTCAAATTATTAAGAAATACACGTAATATCATGAAAACTGTAATGGAAAATATTTACCAATAAAACTTAAAATATTGCAGCTATGGGGACAACACTACTCAATGTCCCTGAGTGCTCTCACCAACTGTAGCTTTGTTTTGATCTCATGTTATTATTATTGTCAGTCTCCTGACACACTCACTCTCTCTCCTTCCTCTCTAATCGTCATTATCTACGACAATAGCCATTCACAATCAGAAGTTATTACCTAATAACCTATAAGTTGATGGGATTATGGAAATGATCACAGATGCTCAGACAGCGTGGAGTGCAAGGAAAATAATTAGCAACAGTCGCAATTATTAGAAACCAGAGCCAAATCTGCTTTTCAGACTCCTTGCATAGCTCAAAAAGGAAAATCCATTATTTCTCAAATAAGTTTCTAAATAAAACTTGGTTATCAGAAACAAGATACTTCTCATCCACGCGTTCATTCGTCAATGTCAATATATGCCATAAGTTTGGCAAAGTTACATTCTTAATATTTGAATTTAAGCTATTTTAACACTGCTGAATAAATAAAATTGATGTACCGAGCGATGTGCGTTCTACGGGTTTGGTCTGAAAACTACGGGTTCACTCGCTCGCGATCTGAGTAGACTGTATCTTTTTGTTCGAAGTGAAAGGCGGGAATGTCAAATATGTTCGACAATCTGATCTTAACCGTGTTGCACTGACTTCCGATACGATACGAAACTACATCGACTGTCGACACAGTTTACTCAACACCAATAATAGTGAGCCAGGGATAATAAGACAAGAAATCATTGAATATCGCACGGAAAAAGCAAACACACTGAAGGCAATCTTACAACAACGACTAAACCACGAGTAGGTCGAAAATTAACAACACAAAATAAAGCTATTATGCCACTACAGCATTTACAGTATACTACTACTGATACAAAGGTTCACTCATAATGACAACAGACTCACCACTTCCGTCGTCACCAATTGAATAAGAAGGGAAATGAAACAGAAATTTTCGCACTAAACGTAGAAATTAAAAGTTCACGGTTTGCATTTTTACTACACCAGACCCAGGCGGACGCGCAAAAACAGTATTTGTTTAGATTACGAATAGAAAGAAGAATACAGCTATCGTAAACAGATTAAGACTTGAAAATCAGGAAAGAATTACCGTAAGAAAGTAATCAGCAGCGGCCGAACTGGTGTAGCCGCTGCTTCTTAGACTTACGATGGTGATATGGTGGCGGACATTGTTGGTATTTGTGAATGAATATTGTATTCTTGATCTGCCTTTTGGATGTGAGAATATTACCGGCAAATCGCGAACTACGGAAAAGTGGCAGCAATGCCGGCAGCAGCCAGACGGACAGTATGTCCGCCCAGACGAACCCACCGGTCGGAACCGACGCGTCATCGTATAGTGACGACTATGACAGCTGTCCCGTTGGAGCGATGAACGAGCCCGCCCTAGGTTTAAAAATGCCATTATAAAAAAAGCGATTTACTTCGGGCATTGCCACGGAAACTTTCTTGGATGAGCAAAATGCCAGCGAGGAGTCAGCGGTTAAACATGGGCCGGAAGAACAGTTGGCTTCTGCAGTACAGGTATGAAAATCCATGTTTGAACCTGCCGAAGTTCGATGGCGGAAGTTTGCTGTTCACATTTTTTTGGGATAAGTTCGAGGTGGATGAAGACCACGGATTTCACAGTGAAGAAACGTGTGTTCTATGATCCATCGGCGCTAACCAACCTGCCCGTTGTGGCAGTGTCTTCACTCCAGCTGAGTCGACTGTTGAAAATACTCAGCCTGCATTGGAACCGTCAGAGTGACACTGGAAGTATGCCCCTCCCCCCCTCAGGGGCGGTAAACATCAAAAATTGATTGAGGCGTTCAAGAACAGATCCGAACAGTTCGCTCAACTATTTGGGAAGATACCGCTGGAAGATAGAACTATTCCCCGTTAACTGCCTAAGTTCTTACACCGGAACTGACGTGGTACCGATCCGCCTCGTCTTTCGTAGTTCCCGCCTCTGGATAAACGCAGTCAGTGAAATGGCGATGTTATATGAGAAACGTTCGGCGATGGCCTTGCGACCAGCTCTGACAGGATGCAAGACGCCCAGACTTTTGTCTGTCAGCTTTCCAGTAGATTTCATGATGAATAACACGGTTTTCACAGTGAAGAAATTAGTGTTCTATGATCCATCGTCGCTAACCATCCTGTGTCTTGTGCAGTGTCTTCACTCCAGCTGAGTCGACAGCTGCAAATACTCAGCCTGCATTGGAACCGGCAGACTGACGCTGTGAACATAAACCGTTCCACTGGAACCATGCCCNTGAGTATTTTCAGCTGTCGACTCAGCTGGAGTGAAGACACTGCACAAGACACAGGATGGTTAGCGACGATGGATCATAGAACACTAATTTCTTCACTGTGAAAACCGTGTTATTCATCATGAAATCTACTGGAAAGCTGACAGACAAAAGTCTGGGCGTCTTGCATCCTGTCAGCGCTGGTCACATGGCCATCGCCGAACGTTTCTCATATAACATCGCCATTTCAATGACTGCGTGTATCCAGAGGCGGGAACTACGAAAGACGAGGCTAATCGCTACCACGTCAGTTCCAGTCTAAGAACTTAGGCAGTTAGCGCGGAATAGTTCTAAATTCCAGCGGTATCTTCCCAAATAGTTGAGCGAAGTGAAGGGATCAGTTATTGATCTTCCCAAGTAACAGAGCGAACAGATGGGATCAGTTCTTCAGTGCCTCCATCAACTCATGATCCTCCCAGCTGCTGGAGGGGGCATGGTTCCAGTGGAACGGTTTATGTTCACAGCGTCAGTCTTACGGTTCCAATGCAGGCTGAGTATTTTCAGCTGTCGACTCAGCTGGAGTGAAGACACTGCACAAGACACAGGATGGTTAGCGACGATGGATCATAGAACACTAATTTCTTCACTGTGAAAACCGTGTTATTCATCATGAAATCTACTGGAAAGCTGACAGACAAAAGTCTGGGCGTCTTGCATCCTGTCAGNATGGCCGTATTCATGTAGATTCAAAGTAGTTGATAATTTTTTATTTAACTATTATGATATTTTTTATTTATCTTCTTGGCATCGTTAATGTGAAGGATGTGCTTGATGAGCAGCAGCAAGGGCATTGATATTTGGCTGGAAATTAGTGAGTTTCAGGCGCAAGTCTCCACGCATTTCCAGGTTCAGTCTGTTCCTTTGCTTTGATAAAATCGCATTTACGTGGCTAAAACCAGCTTCAACCAGGTATGAACTTGGAAAAGCTAATAAAAATGGCTGAGCTGCTGCACTTAGCTTGGGGTATTTATTAGTAATATTTACATTACTCCAGAACTCACTGAGGCTTTTATGTTTGAACAGTAATTTAGCCTCAAGATCCGCGCTCATCTCAACATGCTCTTCTTGCAATGAAAATTCAATGTTCGCATTTCCTGTTTCTATGTCGAATGGTGCGATTATCCAGTCCGGTACCGTCATGCTCTCTAGGTCTTCAAAACGTATTTTAAAATCTTCCTCTAATTTTTCCAGGTGATTGATGTATATTTCCAGGTCCCGGTCTGAAACATCTGCTCCTTCTTCCAGTTTCTGTAAATTCGAAAAATACTTAAAATCTCGTCGTGCCAAAAACGATTTAAATAGGCCTATTTTAGCTTGGAAGCCTATTAGCAGTGTTCGTGCTTGAATAATGGTGACATCTTTTCCTTGCAGACGTTTCTGGATTTCATTAAATTTTGAATACAGGTCTGCCAAATAGAACAGATGGTTTTTACATTTCTTCAACTCCTCACATAATGTCTGGTCCACATCAGCAAGAAACTCCACAGTGGAGTGATACAAATCAACAAGTCTTTGTAAGCAATCCCCTCTTGACAGCCATCTTACTTCCGTGTGAAAAAGCAGTTGGTTAAACGTTTCATCATTTTTTTCACATAACGTTGCAAATAGTCGGGAATTTAACGGTTGCCCTTTAATTTTATTGACTGCCTTAATACAAACTTTTAAGGCAGCATGCAATTCACCACTGAGGTTCTTGGCAACAAGATGATGTCTGTGTAACACACAGTGAACAGCGCGTACATCAGGAACCGTTTCCTTGAGTAAAGTGGCAAATCCTCTGTAACGGCCAACCATTGCTGGTGCACCATCGGTAGCCACTGCAGTAATATTCCTGAGGGGAACATTGTGTTCCTTCAAATAATCCTCTAAGGATCGAAAAATTGTCTCACCTTTTGCATCACCTTTAAGATAATTAGCAAACAAAAACTCATCAACAATGCACTTTAGGCTTTGACTATAATATCTTACATAGGCCATAAGAACATTCGAGCAACCGAAAGCTGACTCATCTAGTTGGATGGAAAATTTGCTATGTTGTAGCTCAGACACCAAAATTTTCTCCACATCACTGGTCATTTCATCGATGCGCCGCTGCACTGTCTTTGCACTTAAGGGGATACACTTCAGAACAGGTTCAGAGTCTTTCTTCATAACAGTTTCAATTACTTCTTTAATAGCTGGTATAACGATCTCCTCACCAATGGTATACGACTGTGCTTTTTTTGCAATATTAAGTGAGATTGTGTATGATGCCTTCAGTCCTCCTTCACAATCAACAGTACCAGGCGCTTTAAAAAACGACTTCAAATTGGGTTGATTTCTGATTTTTTCTTTCAGCACCTTAAAAAACTCAACATCTTTGTTTTTCTTATCAGGGTGAACCCTTTCAAGGTGGTCTTTCATCTTTGAAGGCTTCATGGCATCGTTAGTGAAAACCTTTTGACATAGTAGGCACATAGGCATGGTTTCATTAGAAAAAGAAGGTATGAAATCAAATTTCAAATATTCTTGCGAATATTGTCTACACTTCTTCTTTGCATCAGCGCTCGCCATTATGCTTAGCAGAAATGTCCAGAAATAAAGCGCAGCTACGCTCGCTGTCATGCATTGATTCAATTACGTTCGGGCGCTGTCACGCGGACGTCCACCCCAAGCAACTGTGCACAATTTATCATTTAGCTTAGTACTAAAATCGCCTTTACCAATTCATCTGATGTGACAAGACGCGAAAATATCTGACAAAGACATATGCAACACATTTATCAAACTCTTAGAACAAAGCCGCATTTTGTCTAACTGGCGAAAACAAGCGTTAAACGACCAGTAAGTAAAGGTGGTGAAAATTTAGCCTGAATTCGAAAATACTCTTAGCATCGCGCAAAATTAATTTCTGGTAATGTCTATTGATAGTTCAGAAAAGTATAAATTATTGTTACCAAATAGTTCCAGACGAAATAAATTTACTCAGATGGGATTTCAAAGTTCATATTCAATCCCGGAGTTCATCGACCCCCATTCGACCCCTAAGCCTTTATCGACCCCTTAGAGAGTCCCATCGACCCCAAGGGGTCGATATCGACCACTTTGGCTACCCCTGGTCCAGACAATGAAGCGAAAGAAAGATGAAGCAAATTTAGACTTGAAGATCAGAGAAGGAATACGGCAATGCTTGGATAGAAAGGAACGTAATTGTCGTTGTTTTGATAAGCTTGCTGTGACATATCGTCGACGGTCCTTGTTCGTAGTTGCTAATAACCACGGTACTCTTTACCATCCTTTTGATTGTTATAATGTCATCAGGAAAGCGCGAAGCCGGAAGAAAGGGAAGCAAAGCCTGCGGAAACCATGTGGAGATGACCGTGCGGGGAAACCCACCGGTCGACACCGGGTCGTCGTCACTTATCGCCGAATACGCTAATAGCGCGGTCGCGATGGTGAATGAGCCTGTCCAAGAGAATGGCTTGTTGTCCACTTGTAATTAAACTGAGAACGTTAGTGTGCAGTTATGTTTAGTGGCGAAAGATGGCCAACAAAATTCAGTACTTAGTTATAAAGTGTGAAAGCAATGCCAGTAGTAAAAAGTGGCTTCTCTGAACCATTCCACATGTAAATGATCAATAATGAACACGTTGCTTTTTGTTACATTTGCTATACACATACAGTTATAATAATTTTAAAAAATACGATGAAACTAATGCTGATAAATTCAAATTATTAAGAAATACACGTAATATCATGAAAACTGTAATGGAAAATATTTACCAATAAAACTTAAAATATTGCAGCTATGGGGACAACACTACTCAATGTCCCTGAGTGCTCTCACCAACTGTAGCTTTGTTTTGATCTCATGTTATTATTATTGTCAGTCTCCTGACACACTCACTCTCTCTCCTTCCTCTCTAATCGTCATTATCTACGACAATAGCCATTCACAATCAGAAGTTATTACCTAATAACCTATAAGTTGATGGGATTATGGAAATGATCACAGATGCTCAGACAGCGTGGAGTGCAAGGAAAATAATTAGCAACAGTCGCAATTATTAGAAACCAGAGCCAAATCTGCTTTTCAGACTCCTTGCATAGCTCAAAAAGGAAAATCCATTATTTCTCAAATAAGTTTCTAAATAAAACTTGGTTATCAGAAACAAGATACTTCTCATCCACGCGTTCATTCGTCAATGTCAATATATGCCATAAGTTTGGCAAAGTTACATTCTTAATATTTGAATTTAAGCTATTTTAACACTGCTGAATAAATAAAATTGATGTACCGAGCGATGTGCGTTCTACGGGTTTGGTCTGAAAACTACGGGTTCACTCGCTCGCGATCTGAGTAGACTGTATCTTTTTGTTCGAAGTGAAAGGCGGGAATGTCAAATATGTTCGACAATCTGATCTTAACCGTGTTGCACTGACTTCCGATACGATACGAAACTACATCGACTGTCGACACAGTTTACTCAACACCAATAATAGTGAGCCAGGGATAATAAGACAAGAAATCATTGAATATCGCACGGAAAAAGCAAACACACTGAAGGCAATCTTACAACAACGACTAAACCACGAGTAGGTCGAAAATTAACAACACAAAATAAAGCTATTATGCCACTACAGCATTTACAGTATACTACTACTGATACAAAGGTTCACTCATAATGACAACAGACTCACCACTTCCGTCGTCACCAATTGAATAAGAAGGGAAATGAAACAGAAATTTTCGCACTAAACGTAGAAATTAAAAGTTCACGTTTTGCATTTTTACTACACCAGACCCAGGCGGACGCGCAAAAACAGTATTTGTTTAGATTACGAATAGAAAGAAGAATACAGCTATCGTAAACAGATTAAGACTTGAAAATCAGGAAAGAATTACCGTAAGAAAGTAATCAGCAGCGGCCGAACTGGTGTAGCCGCTGCTTCTTAGACTTACGATGGTGATATGGTGGCGGACATTGTTGGTATTTGTGAATG
This sequence comes from Trichinella patagoniensis, assembly GCA_001447655.1. Classification (NCBI taxonomy): domain Eukaryota; kingdom Metazoa; phylum Nematoda; class Enoplea; order Trichinellida; family Trichinellidae; genus Trichinella; species Trichinella patagoniensis. The sequence continues at coordinate 10,109 of JYDQ01000405.1, forward strand.
AATATTGTATTCTTGATCTGCCTTTTGGATGTGAGAATATTACCGGCAAATCGCGAACTACGGAAAAGTGGCAGCAATGCCGGCAGCAGCCAGACGGACAGTATGTCCGCCCAGACGAACCCACCGGTCGGAACCGACGCGTCATCGTATAGTGACGACTATGACAGCTGTCCCGTTGGAGCGATGAACGAGCCCGCCCTAGGTTTAAAAATGCCATTATAAAAAAAGCGATTTACTTCGGGCATTGCCACGGAAACTTTCTTGGATGAGCAAAATGCCAGCGAGGAGTCAGCGGTTAAACATGGGCCGGAAGAACAGTTGGCTTCTGCAGTACAGGTATGAAAATCCATGTTTGAACCTGCCGAAGTTCGATGGCGGAAGTTTGCTGTTCACATTTTTTTGGGATAAGTTCGAGGTGGATGAAGACCACGGATTTCACAGTGAAGAAACGTGTGTTCTATGATCCATCGGCGCTAACCAACCTGCCCGTTGTGGCAGTGTCTTCACTCCAGCTGAGTCGACTGTTGAAAATACTCAGCCTGCATTGGAACCGTCAGAGTGACACTGGAAGTATGCCCCTCCCCCCCTCAGGGGCGGTAAACATCAAAAATTGATTGAGGCGTTCAAGAACAGATCCGAACAGTTCGCTCAACTATTTGGGAAGATACCGCTGGAAGATAGAACTATTCCCCGTTAACTGCCTAAGTTCTTACACCGGAACTGACGTGGTACCGATCCGCCTCGTCTTTCGTAGTTCCCGCCTCTGGATACACGCAGTCATTGAAACGGCGATGTTATATGAGAAATGTACGGCGATGGCCTTGCGACCAGCTCTGACAGGATGGAAGATGCCCAGGCATTGTACTTTCAGATCTCCAGTAGATTTGATTTTTAGCTTTGAACAAACTGAATTTTTCAAGCGTTGTAGCAGTTGCTGTGATATCCAGTGCGTCAACAAAATTGATGGAAACATTTACCGTTTACGCAATCAGATAAATTTATAATTTGTTAAACTTCATGAGCAGTTGCTTTGTTAATTCATTTGTTTTTTGAATGTCATTTGATACGCTCTGTTTAAGCTGATTGATGTGAAATGAAAAATAAAACTAGTGAAAAGCAAAGGACGATGCATTGGTGCATAGAGGAGGGATTGCTCAACCACAATTAGGTTGAAATGCTACTATATAAAGGTTTTTTGCTACGGAGAAGCAGAGTAATCATTTCACTTCAAGGGTGTCAGTAGGGACGAGAAGTGTTTCGCAAACGTATGTAGCGGACGCGGCCTGAGCTACCATCTCTGTTTGTCCAGACCAGGGATAGCCAAACTTTTTTTATCATCGACCCCCTATGGTACTCCTTGATGCCTCATCGACCCCCTATGGATTCCTTGGTGTCACATCGACCCCCTATGGATTCCTTGGTGTCACATCGACCCCCTATGGATTCCTTGGTGTCACATCGACCCCCTATGGATTCCTTGGTGTCACATCGACCCCAAGCTCATAAAACAAGTATTATTAATAATAAATTTCTTTATTATAATGTATCACCCTTTTATTTATTTTTAATTAATTAAAAATTTTAATCCGTCATAATTATTAATCAAATTTATTTTTTACTATTTTCACTATTACTGATTATCAGATTTATTTTACCTTTACGTTTAATTATCCTTTTGTCAATTTGTATGTGTTCCTATAATGGCCGTATTTATGTAGATTCAAAGTAGTTGATAATTTTTTATTTAACTATTTCGATATTTTTTATTTATCTTCTTGGCATCGTTAATGTGAAGGATGTGCTTGATGAGCCACAGCAAGGGCATTGATATTTGGCTGGAAATTAGTGAGTTTCAGGCGCAAGTCTCCACGCATTTCCAGGTTCAGTCTGTTCCTTTGCTTTGATAAAATCGCATTTACGTGGCTAAAACCAGCTTCAACCAGGTATGAACTTGGAAAAGCTAATAAAAATGGCTGAGCTGCTGCACTTAGCTTGGGGTATTTATTAGTAATATTTACATTACTCCAGAACTCACTGAGGCTTTTATGTTTGAACAGTAATTTAGCCTCAAGATCCGCGCTGATCTCAACATGCTCTTCTTGCAATGAAAATTCAATGTTCGCATTTCCTGTTTCTATGTCGAATGGTGCGATTATCCAGTCCGGTACCGTCATGCTCTCTAGGTCTTCAAAACGTATTTTAAAATCTTCCTCTAATTTTTCCAGGTGATTGATGTATATTTCCAGGTCCCGGTCTGAAACATCTGCTCCTTCTTCCAGTTTCTGTAAATTCGAAAAATACTTAAAATCTCGTCGTGCCAAAAACGATTTAAATAGGCCTATTTTAGCTTGGAAGCCTATTAGCAGTGTTCGTGCTTGAATAATGGTGACATCTTTTCCTTGCAGACGTTTCTGGATTTCATTAAATTTTGAATACAGGTCTGCCAAATAGAACAGATGGTTTTTACATTTCTTCAACTCCTCACATAATGTCTGGTCCACATCAGCAAGAAACTCCACAGTGGAGTGATACAAATCAACAAGTCTTTGTAAGCAATCCCCTCTTGACAGCCATCTTACTTCCGTGTGAAAAAGCAGTTGGTTAAACGTTTCATCATTTTTTTCACATAACGT
>JYDQ01000406.1:0-11651 GCA_001447655.1 Trichinella patagoniensis
GTTAGACAGAGAGAGACAGAGAGTGAGTTAGATGGAGAGAGACAGAGAGTGAGTTTGAGAGGGTTAAACAGAGAGTGAGGTAGGTAGAGAAGGTTACACAGAGAGTAAGTTAGATAGAGGGAGTTAAACAGAGAGTGAGGTCGGTAGAGTTAGTTAGACAGAGAGTAAGTTAGATAGAGAGAATTAAACACAGAGTGAGTTAGACAGAGAGTAAGTTAGATAGAGGGAGTTAAACAGAGAGTGAGTTAGACAGAGAGTGAGTTAGACAGAGAGAGTTAAACAGAGAGTGAGGTAGGTAGAGAAGGTTAGACAGAGAGTGAGTTAGATGGAGAGGGTTAGACAGAGAGTGGGTTAGATAGAGAGAGACAGAGAGTGAGTTTGAGAGGGTTAAACAGAGAGTGAGGTAGGTAGAGAAGGTTAGACAGAGAGTGAGTTAGATGGAGAGGGTTAGACAGAGCGTAAGTTAGATAGAGGGAGTTAAACAGAGAGTGAGGTAGGTAGAGAGGGTTAGACAGAGAGTGAGTTAGATGGAGTGGGTTAGACAGAGAGTAAGTTAGATAGAGGGAGTTAAACAGAGAATGAGGTAGGTAGAGAGAGTTAGACAGAGAGTGAGTTAGATAGAGAGTAAGTTAGATAGAGAGAGTTAAACAGAGAGTGAGTTTGAGAGGGTTAAACAGAGAGTGAGGTAGGTAGAGAGGGTTAGACAGAGAGTGAGTTGGATAGAGAGAGACAGAGAGTGAGTTTGAGAGGGTTAAACAGAGAGTGAGGTAGGTAGAGATAGTTAGATAGAGAGAATTAGACATAGGAAGAGTTAGAGATAGAGTTATACAGAGAAAGTGACTTAGACAGAGAGAGTGAGGTAGACAGAGAATTAGTTTGACAGAGTTAGTGAGTTGGCTGGAGTGGGAGATAGACAGAGGATGTTCTATAGGGACTGAGGTAGACAGGTAGAGTCTTAGACAGAGAGAGTGTCGAGAGGCAGTTGGAGAGAGAAAGAGTCTGACAGAGGTAGTCAAACAGTGTGAAATAGACTTAGGCTGAATTAGATATAGTGAGACCTAGGCACAGAGAAAGAGTTAGACGGTGTGCGTGTCTCAGATAGAGAGGGAGATACACTGAGAGTTTTGGCTAGAGAGATATAGACAGGGTGTGAGTTTGACATAGTGAGCCTTATACTGAGAGAGTGAGTTAGCCTTTTCGTGGCCGTTGTTGCCATTTAGTACAGGATGTTTTGCGAACCGTAGGATTTCATCTGTTTCATAATGTTGCTCATTATTTTTCTGATTTGCTGTTTCTTCCTTACTAATCATTTGTCGAGAAATTTATTGTGCCGCCTACTGTCCTGGTTGAGATATTTATATTTGTTAAATCAGCATTCTAAGGAATTTCAATTTTGGAAAATCTCAATCTTTATCATGCCATAAATAAGTATTTTGATATGGAGATGAGCCCATATTCTTTTTCTTTGATCTGCATGTTATGTTGCAATACGCTGTAAAATTTGAAATGTGTAATTGTAACGTATCTGGGTGTTGCTTTAAATTCTTGTTGCCATATGGCAGCAACGGCTATTGAGGGTGTAAGAAATCGTTCATATTTCTTCTTGCCCTTGATAATTTTGTAATCCTGCTTTTTTATCCCATGTTTGATTATAATGCATTTTTAGTGAATATTCGATGTAATGTTGTCAAACGTATGCTATATTTTGAAACGTATTTGAAACATTCCTGTACAAATTACTTGCAATGTATTCGCATACTGCAGTTCCAATTGTGACAGAGGATGATATTTTTTGAAAATCCTGTAGTCGCCATTATAAAAATAATTCACGTAATATCTTTTTAGCATGGCATTTGGTTTACGTTTTGGAAATGGCTGTCACAAGATTGTTATAATACTTCATCGTCTGAATTATTTATGTGAACATTTGTGCTTCATGCAGTCTGCTTTAGCAGGTATATTGCTCTCAGAATGTAGCACAATTATGCCAGGCGCGCGGCGGCTGTTAGATATTTGTTGATTTATATGGTTCTTTTGGTGAACACACGACGCATTTGTAATGACCAGGGCTCAGAGTACAATATGTAAGGCGATAAATTACACAGCTATTTTTACTTTTGATTAGCTATCGTCATGGACTGCGACTTGTACCTTCGTCTCACTAGAAGCGGAAGAATAATCAAAGAGCTCACTGTGTTGCTTGATGCAGATATATCTGAACCTGAAATGGACAGTGATGACGATCAGAGATCATCCTCTGTGGTTGAATGTTCAGCGGATTTAACATCTGAAGATGAAGAAACTGATACTTTCAGGAGGGCAGAATTTAGGTGGAGGAAGGAAGGATACCTCCTAAAGATGCCACATTTAAGGGTATGTTGTGCTTGGTTGCGTACTTCTAGATAATAAAGTTTTGCATTTGCAGAAACAGTATCTTTTTCTTCATGCATTTTGCGAGAACCAGTTGAATATTTTTGACATTACTTCTATCCAGCACTTCTGAAACATTTTTGAGCAATATCACGTCTATGCCGCCCAGTGTAACTCGTATTTGCAGATAACTGAATCTGAATTGGAAATATTTCTCAGAACGCTATTGAAAATTTGACTTGTTCCAGTGCCGCGGTATTCGATGTACTGGTCTACGGAACTGCGGTGCTATCGCAATGATCTATCGCGGATGCAATGAGTCGAAACAGATTTCATGAGGTACTGCGGTACCTTCATTTTAATGGCAACAGTGAAGCGGTGGTTGACTGAGAAAGTCCATGCTATGATCGAATTTTCAAAGTACGACCTTTGATTGAGAGCATCCGTCAATCATGCCTCCAATTGGAACAGGAGGAATAACAGTTGATCAATGAAGAAATCATCCCATTCAAAGGAAAAAATAAGCTGGAACAGTACATCCCGAAGAAGCCAAAAAAAGGGACATCAAGATGAAAGCGCAGACAGGATTTTGAGATCTGCTGTATGACTTCTGTTTCTATGAAAGAAAAGTGCCAAAAGTGAAAAGCCAAAAGCCAGTGGCTGCCTCAGTTTTGATGTTGTGATGAAGCTGTGTGAAACGGTGCCAAACCATCGAAATTGAAATATATTTTTCGATAATTATTTCACCCACCTCGACTTGCAATTAAAACTACTGTAAAAAGGCATGCACACGATCGGTACGATAAGGAGGAACAGACTGAAGAACGCGCCACTGCAAATTGAGAACGATTTGAAAAAGGCTGGTCAGGGTGCCTTCCACGCCTCCACCACTGCAGAAAAGAACTTGTGCGTCGTTCGATGGTACGATAGTGCAGTAGTGGAACTATCTTCCAGTTACGTTTGCACACTGCGTGTGTGTAAAGTAAAAGGTGAAATAAAGAAGAAAAAACCTTGGTCGACGTGTCGTGCCCGACAATTGTAAAAGAGTACAAAAAATACATGGGCGCGTAGATTTGGCGGGCATGTTGCGAGCACTGTCCCGAATAGACCACCGCGGTAGAAAATGGTACCGAAGAATATTTTTTTGGACAATTCACGTCGCAGTAGTGAACGGCTGGTTCTAATGCAAAAGAGATCTTAAAATAAGTGAAGCCGCCAGTGGCAGCCAAAAAGATCTGATGCAGTTCATCCTGAATGTAGCAGAAGCACTGACAAAAGTGAATGAAGCATATCCCAGAAAATCCCGTGACCGCATGACTCAAACAGCCAATGTAGAAACCGGCAGAAGGCGGGCAAGAAGACCAGAGCAAAGCGGAGCCGCAAGAGTAGACCAGGTTGCACACTTGCCAGAAGTCTCACAACAAAAGAACCGTTGCCGCGGCTGTGAAAAAACATCAAGAGTGCGATGCGTCAAATGCAACATCCATCTTTGTTTGATACAACAACGAAACTGTTTTTAGACTTAACATAAAAATTAGTCCTACATAATAAGTATTCGATATTGCTTTTAGAAATAAAAGTATTGTTTGCTGACTTCAAACATTGTACATTTTATACTTTTTAACGGCCGTTGATGTAAATTGTAATATGGCTGTTGTTGCCATATGGCAACAGGACTAAAGCTGCCAATAATTTCATAAAAACAACTTATTATTTGTAAATATCGATTAAATTAGTTATGTGAGTTCATTTCAAAGTCAAAAAAAATTTGGTCCTAAAAGGGTTAGATAGAGAGAGAACTAGAGAGTGAGAGAGAGTTATACAGAAAGTGAGTTAGTTAGACAGAGAGAGAGAGTTAGATAGAGAGACACTTGGACAGAGAGGAGTTTTACAAAGAGTGTGTTAGTTAGGCAGAGAGAAAAATAGAGATAGCTTTATACAGCGAGTTTGATAGAGATTGAGACTAAGAATGAAATAATGAACACCCTGATTGAATTTGTTGATGTTCGTTTTGTTTCTTATGAAAATATAAATTTGCCGTCGCTACACACCATTAGCTTACAATTGTTATGAATTAAATGAACAAAGCAAAGAATTATGATGCAAATGATTACATGAAAATTTGCATATCATTTATTTTTGATGATAGTTTAGTACTACAATTATTTTGCGTTCAAATAATAATAGTTAGTAGTATAAAGGAAACATGTTTCGTTCTTATTCACTAATGCATACGAAATTTCATGCATATTTGAATTCGATTGCTACGTGTTTACTTACTTACGTGGCTTTAGTTGGAATGCTTGTTGGTTAGCTGTTGGATGCAGCGACTGAACAGGGCAGTGTTTTCAATGCAAATGCGGACCAGTACCCATGAAAATGATTTGTTTTTTTTTGCTTAGCTTGCTTTTATTTCTGAAGAATGGTAGATCATGATTTCGAATAGTACCGAATGAATGTGCATTTCTAGGAAATGAATATGCCTATTCGAATAAGTTGCATGCTTTTAGCAATTTCATAGCTGCTTTAAATTATAACTGAAACTGATGTTCCAGCTACGATTTACTAACACAACCAAATAATGTTGTGTGTGTAAGTTTTCAAATTTTATGTTTAAGCTGACGGGCAGATTTGTGGAAATTTTTTTAGAAATTCAATTAACATACTAGATATGATTTGTTTGTTTTGTTTATTTTTCTTCCTTGAAGGGGATTCATCATAATTTAGGACAACACATAAAGTATAAGATGGAACTCCACTAAGGGAAGAAGGCGTATTTAGAGGTTGCTTTTTTTCGTTTTTAACATTATTACTTCAAGATATAAATCTATAGTTAAATATCACAAATAAATATTTCACTGAGAATTGATGAAAAGTCCACATTTTTTTGAGCAATTTCTCAGAGGGCAGTTTGTTGGCAGTTGTTTTAGATGTTCAGTAATTAGACTAGTTTCTTATAAATGAGATTTATTTGATGTTTTAATATTTTACATTAGTGACAATTTTATTTAAATATTTTTTGTAATACTGTCGAGATGAGCCAAGGAAAACAGTTGAATGTTAGTGCAAGTAAACTAGATCAAATAATATTACTTTTGCAAATATGCAAATTGAATTTTGCAGAAGACTTTCTGTTACCATTAGCAATGTGCTTGTTTGCTTAACTAAGGAAACTAACAATAACCAGAGAGAAAGTTTTCTCAGTTTATTATCGTATTACGAAACAACCCCTGAAGCCTGCTTTTAACCCTTTGATGGATTCTTGGAGTAGAACGTGATACTAATATTCGCTAATGTCACATTCTTTTTTTGTTTGCATTCGAAGTGTATGCATCATAAAAATTTAGGTATTGAATGAAGATTTTTTAAATAAAGTCATTAAATTAAAAGCACGTTTTTGAACTGTTAAGTATCAGCATCGAAATTCTGATAGAGGTGGTGCTGACAAAAATTAAATGTATGAAATGTAGCATCAAAATAATTTAATTAACAAATCATTTTCAATTATTGCTTCATTGGTAAATACTTTTGTTTCTTTTTGATAAATCTGATCATAGTCAAAGGCTGAGAATTGACATGCATTTGCAAAATTCTGATCATGTCTTTTGTATTACTTAATTTTTAATTTTGATGTTATTTTGAAAATATTTCTAGTTATTGTTTTTTCATTTCTATCCTAATTTATTAGATGCTAAAAACCAAAGCCATTCATGACATAATGCATGACATAATGCCAGTAGGTAAACACGTTAAAAACTGCCATAAGTATGCAATAGGGAAGATATGAAAAATGAGAGCAACATCACTAATAGACAGGATAGTTCTGAGAATTGTTTCGATGAATTGATTTCACATTGGGACAGATTTCATTTTCAATCATTTAGGTTTCCTTTGTATTCTGTATCAAACTGTTCAATTATTCATATGTTCTGAATGTGCTGTTTACCTTTTTAATATATTTTCAAGTGTTATGCTCCTTATTATTATTATTAGAATTAATATTGCTACATTTTTTAATAAATGCTAACCTTTTTAATTAGGCTTATTTGCAGGTTTCTCAGCAAAGCAACCATTGCGTATTATTGAAAATTAATGTTTGTTTAGGTTGTACTAAATTGTTTGCTATTATGAAGAAATTATGAAAGAGGTTCTAGTCATTTCCTTGAATACAAGGTGTTTGTTTAATTGAACATATAAGTGGATATCTCCAAAGATTCATAAAAACACTAGTCTTGGGAGGATTTCTTTGGTATAAATTGTTTATACATTTATTTTTTTACAGCATTTGAAATTTATTTGCACCGCTACATGCTGAATTTCTCCCTTTGAATGACAGAATACAATCATTGCCCAAATAATTGAATTCAAATTGCCATGTGTTTGCTATGAGTGATAATGAAAATGAACATTTCTTTATAGGATATAATATTTTTTTACATGAAACATGCAGTTTCGAAGCATGCCGTAGAAAATCAAGTATTGACGCATAAGTGATAGCTGCATTGTTGGGAATTGGTGATAATGGATCACCAGGAATAGATAAATTACAAGAAGGTGAATAAAGTAAACGTTTTATTCTTGTTTCAGTCAGATACGCAGCAATTTATTCCCAATATCAGAATGGTCAGAAAACAAAGGAAAATGGACTGGTCAAAAGTGAGAAATATTACACAAAATTGTACAGTTTGGACAATTACTTTCCTCTAACTATAAAAGTATAGCATTTACTGAATATCATGCATCTTGATTCAGTTGAGAAGAGTTTTCGTGTTAGCAGCACTCTGAGCTGGCGTCCACGAACACTTTGTCTTCTTCCGCTGAAACATCCCATCTCACACGGGCCGGATCGTGCTTTTTCACCGCAAGGGCGGTCTCCTCGATCAGTGCTTTCAGTTCGCCTCCTTCCATCAATTCATCCCAGTTCGTTTTAGCTTCGTTAGCCTTTTGTTTGATGTAAGCCGCTGCTACCCTCAGACACCCGTATACCGGCAAGTGTCTGACGAGCTTCCTGCATTATGAAAACAGAGCGGCGGGTCAGCTTGTCTGTCCCTCCCACTCCATCGTTGTCTCGTCTGCACATCGCCTTCTCTTGCAGCCCCAGAGCTTCAGTTAAAGGAGGCGTTCTCTGTCAGAGGCACGCTCGTGGGTTTTTCATATCAGCCCAGAGTGCGCTGGATGCCGCTTCACGCGGTCAACGCTGACGACGCTTATGTTGACCAGGATGCCATCGTTGTAATCTGAAATTCTTTTTCTGACCTCTGCATCTGGAAGAGCCAGCAGTTCAGTATGGCTTTCATGAGCAATGGTGCCACGTTCAATGAGAATCCCATGCGGGTTAGGCAGGATTGCTTGCCTTTGAAGACTACTGTCTGGTAGGGCTATAGGGATTTGCCAATGCGGCACTGCAGATAGGTCTTGTTCAGATGGATCAGGGCCGCGTTGACGCCCTGTATGCGGCATCTCTCTTCACTACTGACCATGATGCAATTTTGGACCAGCGTGATCAAACCTTTTCACAATGCGAAGCATTGCACCAACTGGACGACTAGACCGTTCGTCTGAAGTGTATCCTCAGACGTGAGACCAAACAAACTGGCGACGACCAACGTGCAAATCCAGTGCGTCACGACGGTTGCGAGTCGGTGAGTTCGGCAATCCTTAGTGAGCACCGTGTCGTCGAGCCAGTCTCTAGTAAAATGGTTCGTTCGGCCGCATTCGAAGCACCGTTGCCCGGGCGCCGTTGTTGGACACCTCGCTCCAGCTAAAAGAAGCACTTCAACATTGTATAAACGATGACAGCTCGCAATCTGACAGCGCCCCAGTGACCTCGCCCGTTGGTATTGCGATGGAGAATGGACGGCGTGGATCTTGCTCACTTCGTGAAAGTACGCTTACATGAGCATCAGACTTGGAGAGGAGGATGGTTGTGCGCGGGCGGAAGAAGCGGATGGGGGTGCCGGTCAAAGATGGTCGCCATGAGGAAAAAGGAGCCACGATGAGCACTCATCTCGTGGAGATGGCGACGAGAAGCAGAAGAACGGCTCCAAAGAACACGAATACAATGGAGAAGGCGCCTAGTGATGACCGCACTCCTGATCAGAAGTCCACCTCCCGCTATCCACACAAAACTACACCGGTCTCGCCAAGTAGCCCACGCACACCTTCCGTTTCCAAGCGCAGAGCGAGAACCAAACTTCCATCCCGCCGTATGCAGTGACGCCATCCACTTCCGGCGGTTCTCCTAAGCAACAGCTTCTGGAATCACCGTTGCTACGGACGGAAGTGTTGCCTGACCTCGAAGTTCTACACAGAACTGAGGAACTTTCCCTATTGCCCAAGCGGTGGTCTATCCCCTGGGATGCGAGAAGCCGTACACGGCCGTGTGACCGGAAGGCCAATTTGCCCACCAGACGTTGGCTCGACATTTTATCAGAGTCAACGGTTACCACAGCGTTCAGTGGCAATGCCGGGGTCACAAATGTAGTACGGAATTCTTGCTGGCAAATCACCGGTACCTCCTCCGTGTGGTGAACACACACGTTCGTAGTTGTGTTAGGCGGAGGGAGATAATTGGAAAGTTGGGAGAGCGTGAAGATTTGCTTGGAGTTCGGTGTAATCTTTGCGAGTATGCTGGCGTGTTGTAAAGTACCATCAGATTGCATCGCCGCCGGCATGCCAATGAGAATATTATGCAAATTACGGGTACGGCCGCTCAAATCGAAGCCTTGAGCAAATAAGTCGGCGCTATACGTGTACCAGGCGACTATAGTCAGTTTAAGTCTGGTAAATAGGTTCGGCAGTATTTGTCACCGACGCAAAGGCAAAGAATGGATGAAGATGAAGATGAAGAAGAGAAGGTGCCAACTGAACCACATACCATTCTAGGTGACCTCAGCACCGCAACTGCTATGGTCGCTGAGGAGATCTTTGCTCATAGTCCACAGATGATATCAATTGCTAATCGAAAAATGTCATTCACTGTTTAATCACAAATGAGCACAGATGAAACAAAGCTTCCAATTATTTATTATCACAATCTGTTGAACAATACTTTTTCTATTTTCATAGACATTTTTGGCATCATAGACACAGCTGCTCTGCAGATGATCTGCTGGATCAGGTTATGGTGTGTCTGGCCGCAAGACTACCATTCGATCCCGGACCCTCAGTGCTGGACAGTCACGCTTATGGACCTGATGATCGAACAAATCGTTCTGCAGCGCAATAAACTGCGATACTGTAGTCGACGTGATAAGCTGCGCTGCAGTAAGCGCCGCTCTGCACCACGAGATATCTCCTGAGTTTGCCACCCAGGTCATGTCTCCGCACGATGCTAGTCTGTTTTGTATGGTTCCTGTTAATGTTCGTAATCACTAGCAAAAGATTGTGTTGGACGTGGCTGGACAAGTAGTTCACTACTACTGTTATCTACACCAGCATGACTCTGTTGTTTTATCGTCTTTGTTATCGCTGGTGGATCTGAGTGGCAAGCACACTGGCTGCACCTCGTGGAGGGTCGATACATACGATGGTGTTCCGGTGCAAACGAACGCGTTCGATTGCGCTCCGTTTGTGCGCTTGTTCTTGAAGCACCTTCTGCACGGCATCGACATGAGATTTAGTGAGCGGGAGTCGGCGGCTTTGCGCACAGACCTGAATTTCATGATCGATGCAGTTGCATCTCCCGACAACGGATAATCCATAGTCAAACTTGACGGCTCAGCGACTCAGTTGACCCAGTCGTAGCAGAAGTTCTTGAACGATTCTGGTTCCTGGCAATCGGCTGACGTCGACTTGCTGGCGGTGTAGGAAGCGGTGTAGCAGTTGAAATGGTAGAGTGTATTGTGTCTGAATACAATGAACCGAGTTGTCAGAACACCAGCCGTTTGCAAAAGAAAAGCCCGGGGAAAGGAGGCAAAGGACAGGTTCGCCAACGCAGTGCAGTAACGCATACCCCGGCATGACTGAATTCTGCGTCAGCGGTTCAAAAGGCGTTCAATTCGGCACCGGCCCGTACCGTGAATGCTCTCCTCTGGCTGCTGAAAACCTGCCCTTCGTTTGCAGTGGCGCAAGAGGCTGACCACTATTTCCATCTCAGACGACGGTCACCTCGCTTGCGCCTGAGGTAGTTGACATCTTACCTCCGCCACCCACTGACCACTCGATGCTAATTGCGGAGTTGAGTGAGTCAGAGGTCTGAGAAAAGATGCATAAAGCATGCTGCGCGCCTGGTGCGAACAAGATTGACATTCGTATGGTGCGTGCTGCTGATCTCAGCACGATTATCCTCACCAGGTTCTACCGTGTTTGCTTGTTGAAACACTGGGTGCCCACGCAATGGAAACAATTTGCAAGCTCTTTAACAAGGACGGGGATAAGGAGCGCCTCGCCTACTGGCGGTTTATTGAAGGGGAGTCCGTGTTTCCTTGGAAGCGCAGAAAGGCTTACAGCCAGCTGATGGTCAATCTGAGCACAATTTTGTCAAGGAGGTTGCAATTCAAGAGGCAAGGCAACTGACTGCCATCAGTTGGCTTGACATCTCCAGCGCCTTTGGCACAGTCTCACACTAGGTATTGTTTTCGTTGTTGGAGTGCTGTGGGCTGATCGGATAGACAGCATCGTCGGCCAGCATTTCAGATGAATAGAATATTCAGCGTTCATCTGCCACTGATATTCAGGTAAGCAAGTACAGCTCAACAAAAGACAACAAAATAAAAACAAAGTTTGAAACAAAATTACTAACAAATCCATAACCAGGCGTGCATAAGCATTCATTTTAATCATAATAATACAACAGAAATGGAAGGTACTCAGATTAACAAAAATCAAGAACTTTCTATTAAGCATTCATGATTGAAAAGGAAATTGTTCTGCATTCTACATGCTATGCTATATTGAATTTCAATGAAATAGTAATAATTTTAAGCAGCAGTAAGTTATGATTACCATACTGTTTCTATACCATTACGCTATATCTCAGCAAAAATGAATTTACAACACCAAAGTCAAAGTTATATTATTCTATTTCCTTGAATTTCACCTACTGTTGAAAATGTCATCTCCTTGTTATTCATATTCTTCATAGTAAACACTGTGGACATCGATCAAGAAGTGTGATGAAGTTTCTTCTTCAATATCATTGATACTTAAAAGATAAGTCATTTATACAATTGTACTAACGTTCTTCGCATGTATCATTACAGACTATATGTTACTTGCATATTAATGGATTTCAGTTTTGCTGATCCACAGCTACCTACAGATCAGCATCACTGCCTGCA
>JYDQ01000407.1:0-11933 GCA_001447655.1 Trichinella patagoniensis
AATCATGTTTGGCGTGAGCGAAAAGAGACTACGCGGACAAATTTTGGACGAAATGCGAAGCGACGCATCACCACGCTAGTATGTAAGTAGCCGTGGCAGGCGAGCGAGCGCGGTTCTCGTTTGACGTTGTGTTCAGTGCGGTGGTAGCATTGCGCATGTGCGTGTGTGTGTGTGTGTGTGTGTGTGCAGGCGTGTTTGTGAGGACTTTTTGATCTTTGTCAACTAATGATCATTTTCATCCTGCGTATTACACTAATTATATGTGCAAGTGGTTTGGTTCCATCGAAAACGGCAAGTAGTGGTATGTTTCTGGTTAATCCATTCGTGTATTCGATTGGTGGAGAAGCGCACTAAATTGGTTTTGTCAGTGGAACAAAGATCAACCACTATAAATATGGAAAACTCCAGTCGACAACGCCGCAGTTTTATCGTTGAAACAGCATCGGTATCCGGCGGAAGAAGTCATTCTGGCTGCTCCAGTGATCCCATACTCCAGGTTCTTATTGGATTAAAGAGGTGGCGTCGTTTTTGACCCACAAGTGCATACGCCACGCACCTGCAGTCGTGTGGATGCAAAGTTATTTTGAGATAGTCACGAGCATTCCAGAACGTGATCGATTGAAAATTTTCTTGATCTGGAAATGAAAGTTTGAACGGTGTCTTTGGAGAATACCAACGAAAAAGAAAATAAGAGATAAAGTAATGTTTTCCAGGAAAAAATTATTGTAAAGCATGTTCATTTTTTTATTCAAATTTATTGACTATTGCGTTTTAGAAAATTTTGTTGAAAATAATCGTATGTTTGTTCCTAAATTTACTTTTGCTGTAGAAAGAAATACAGTATGGTGCTGATTTATTTTGTTTCAATGGTCACTGTTTTCTCGCGCTGCTGAAATTTGTTGTCAAGTGTGCTCATTTATTATTTTTCATTTCAACTTTTACAATTCACTATTTTACATTCACAGGTATGTCAAACAAATGTATAGCATCAAATTATACAAGATTTATTTCCAGTCTGTGAAATATATTATTCGAAATTGAGAGTCAATCAGAATACACGAGCAAAACGTTTGGCCCAAATGTACATGTCTATATATTTCGATACTGACTGCAGGACACAAATTCAAATGGCTAATGAACGTCTTGCACAAACCTATTAGTAAGAAGTTATCACCCAGCTACCGGCTGTCATGCGGTACTTGATTTTCACGAGCAGGGGCAGTACAAGGAAAAGAGTGTTGGCGTTGTCGTTGTCGTTGTTGTGGTTGTTGGCGTCGTGGAATAGTCTTGCTTGGTTGTCCGTGGTGTGCTTTGTCAGGCTCATGGTCGGTGGTTTTGGATGGCAAAGAATTTAAACTATTTTTCTGTTTCATTTTCTATTTTGAAGGTCTTCTATCAAACGTAAAAGAGGCCGCAAGATCACTGAAGATGCACTGAACGATTCGATGCGTATGAAATGTGAAGAGTCTATTTGGCCGGCTAACCCCGCTACGTTACAATGGGTGCTTGTCCATAAAGCCATGTGAACAAGATGCATAGGCGCTTGGTGGTGTTTCACTTTCCGACGTACCTTCCAGGGATGGACCGCAAAACGTGGCCAGTTTAATTGAAGGACTTCATCTATCTGCGGAACATCACGCGTCAGAAAACTTTGTCTTTGAGCGCTGCCTACTGAATAATGTTGTCCCGGCGAAGTTATATCCTGTAAACGCAACCTGGGAAATATTTGTGAGAATTTATGGATAAGAAAGATGATTGTTGGAGTTATTTGGACATTTCTACGGTTTGCTTCTGCGTAACCACACCTCAGTCGAAGAATATTCTGAACTTGGGCGTAGAGCTTGCGTGATTCAGAACGCAGCGTTTTACCCAGTTCTCCAGCGTACCATCGTCGAAACTGCTTCACTGTGCTGTCCGCATGCAGGAATGGTAAACTTTGGCAGAGGCATGTTGGATATCGGTAAAACGGAGGAGACGTTCCGTGGACGACGACGCGGAAATCTTGAAATCAACAAGATCGATGGCCCATTCATTGAACGCCTTAGCTAGGAAAGTGGAATAGATTAAGCAGGCAACCGTATTTGCTAAGAAGGTTCCCAGCTACGCGAAAGAAACTGGTTGAATATGACGATAACTACAGGACGCTGGGAAGAACAAGAGTTGTAATTGTTCCCTTGGTTGAATTCAGGCAAATGTTTTGCTGAGTTGCTTTTACATCAGCAAAACATTTTGGAAGGGAAGATCCAACACTAAAGGAATGCATTGGAAGAACTGTGTACGTGGTATGAAAATATGTCCGATGGATATCAGATGATTTCTATTCACTTGCGATCATCAGTTCAAGCAAATGTTTTGCTGAGTTGCTTTTACATCAGCAAAACATTTTGGAAGGGAAGATCCAACACTAAAGGAGTGCATTGTAAGAACTGAGTACGTTGTATGAAAATATGTCCGATGGATATCAGATGATTTCTATTCAGTTGCCATCATCAGTTCAGGTGGAGGAAACTTGTTGAGAATAGATGAGAATGCATGCACAAGAAAGTTTTGCCTGAATTCAACCTTTACAAAATGTGATGTTGACATTCGCTAATGCTGCATCTGTGACGATTAGCTGGAACAGATTCTAGGAGCTGAAATGGTTTCTGGACATTGCAGATTACCAAAACTTGTCTGCAGGTGACAAGATGCAGACACTGCCTTCTGCAGTGTGATATTTTTCGTGGGCTCTCAGCATTGATGAATGTATGGTCCCATACTATGGTCGCCGCAGCTCGAAGATTTTCATAAGGGGAAAGCCGATTCGCATGGGCTACAAGGTCTGGATGCTTTGTAGTAGAGATGGTTATCCTTATCACCTAAACATCCATCAAGGAAAGGAATCGGCATCTGAGAGAGCGCCACATAGCGAAAGAGTTGTCACGAGGATGGTGGATGATGGTCATTGTCAGTCACTCATGCGTAAAACATCATGAAATGTATTTTGATAATTTTTTCACCAGTTATGATACGTTGAAAAAATTATCTGATCTCAATGTACGGGCCACGGGAGCAGTTCGACTGAACCGCACCGGAAGTGCTTCTGAGTTTTTGACGTCGAACAAAGAGCTCATGAAGCTTCGGAGAAATTCGTATGACTGCTCCTGTGACGGGAAAGTGTACATCGTGACGTGGCATGACAACGCAGTCGTCACGGTGGCCAGTAACGGCAAACTCATGGCCGACTTCACACAGTGAACCAGCAGGTGGCTTTCCAACGAAAAGATGTGAAGCAACCACGCCTCATACAAGCTTATAACAGCGGAATGGGCGATACTTACTGCTGCTCGAGAAGCTGCTGGTTGTCTACCGTCCTACCCTGAGAAGGAAAAAGTGGTACTGGCCACTTAATAATGACTATAACTTTGTTTGCATGTTGTTAGATCTAACTGACGCCAAATTTTCGTACCATTTCATTTTTGTTTATTAATTTTCATTGCATTCGTTGCTTCAACATTTGTTATTTGTACAGTTTCACTGCGTATTGTTCTATTGATGTTTGCTCTTATCAGAATCTATGGATCATTATAGATAAGAAATAAATTTTATAATGTAAAATATTAGTGTTGTTTTGCAACTAATTCATTGGCAACTATGAATAGCTGAATTAAATCATTTGAAGTTTTTCAAATCAATAATCAGTTTGCAGTTAGGAAGAAACTATTGATAAATTTTTAACCATTTTCTTGAATGCATTTGGTTTGTTTCACTAAACCTATAGGCAGAAAAAGGGCGATTCATAAAAGCACTTGTCGTGGGTGATGGATCGGTTTGTAATAAATTGTTAATATAGTTATTTTTATACAGTTGGAATTTATTTCTAACGCAAACTATTGAATTTACTGCTTGTTTTGGAAAGCATAATTCCATCATTATTGAATAAAATAAAAGTGAATTCAAATTTCCACATGCTTAGTATCAACCAAGAGCTAAATCAATTATGAAAATGGCAATGAGCACTATGTTCCATGGGTTCATATTTTTTTAAAGAGAACAATCATTTTTAGTGCATACGGTAGACAATCAAGTATTAATGCAGATGTGATAGTTGTAGTTTTCTTACTTAGCTGTATTCGATCGTTATGAAAGGGAGGGAAATTCCTTGAATATGAATAAATTGAGCGATTCATTTCCTTGAATATGAATAAATTGAGCGATAGAGCAGCAATTTATTTCAATATTATCTCAATCAGAATATGAAGGAAAATGCATGAGACTTATTCGAAAGGTATTTGCTGAATTTTTGCATAGTACTCTAGTTTGTTGATTTCTATAAAAAATTAAAAAATCTCGAAAACATTTTTTCAACTGAATTGCTTTTAACCGATTACTATTTCAAGAAATGTGCATCAAAAAACAAGAAAGTGGACTCTGCAAAATGTTTGAAAATTATTTTCTATATTCAATTAAAAGTACATAACGATTGAATTGAAATGAAATATGAATTGCATTCGATTGAAAACAGCCTCTTAATTTACTATATTGAAATAATTTTACTCTGCCAGTGTCACTTTAAAGTCTTCAATGCTGACGTGTCACTTTAACGTAAAATTCTTTAAAGTGTAGGCAACGTTTTGTTTGCAAGAGCAGTTTTCTTCATTTCCTATTCAACGACGATATAGAACGTTGCTACCAATCCTGATGTACAAGGAAATTGCTCTTGTTTTGGTCTGGTATGGTATCATGTCCCTATGCTTTTCACTGGGATACTGGGTTTCCAGAAGACGGAAGTCGGTAAAAAGAACAAGAAGAAAATGATACTCATTTTTCACACTGCTGACATTTTGCTTTACAAGCCAGCTCCACCAGGATATACGGCGCCGTTTTTAAGCGTCGACCAGTCAACGTAAAATGATGTCATCACCAGCTTTTTCATCTACGCACCCAAGAAAATAGTCATGGTTTTTTTATCAAATCATTTTTATCAAAGTCACTCAACGAGAAGGATCTTGTGAATTTGCACAAATGATTCATTTTAATCGAAATACTGTTGCCTCACTGTTAGACATTATTGAAAATAAATTTCATTGTATTGCGCTATGTTTTGAAATAGATTTGATTTCAATTTTTAAATTTTAAACGCACAGCATTACATTATTCCATATCGATGACGGCCATGTAGGGTTACTTTTATAATATATAATATATTATATTATGATATGATCATTAGTTGACAAAGATGAAAAAATTCTCACAAACACGCCTGCACATACACTGGCGCAATGCTACCACCGCACTGAACACAACATCAAACGAGAACTGCGCTCGCTCGCCTGCCACGGCTACTTTCATACTAGCATGGTGGTCTGTCGCTTCGCATTTCGTCCAAAATTTGTCCGCGTAGTCTCCTTTCGCTCACGCCAAACATGATTGGTAGATACAGAATTTTCAAATGCTCGATGGTCTCTTTTCGCTCACGCCGAACATGATTGCTCGGCACGGAATTTTCCAATTGCTCGACGGAGTCTCTTTTAGCTCACGCCAGCCGTTATTTACAAACAAGACTCGTCTAATGAAACCGGCTATGAGAACAGCGCGTAGGTCAGAAGAAGATCTGCCGCTCATATTACTGTTATACATTACACTCAATATTACTGTGCATTCTGATGAACCACCTGAAATTTGCATACTTTTTGTATTATTATAACTCATTTTTTACCGTTTACGTGTTTGTTATCCTTATTTTTCAATAAAAAGTGCTTTTTATGAATCTGTTGTTTCGAGTTGCGTGATTTTACCTAATTAATGTACAATTAAAATACATTATAACTCATATTGTATTTACATTGCTTTTTAAGCATCCTAATAATTTTTGAATTATCTATGAAAACAGAAAAACAGTATGCGATTAATCTCAGTTTTCAGGTGACATCATTTAATTTATTTAGCATCCAATCCATGCATCTGTTGTTGCACTTGCATTGCGCTTTAACTTTCTAATTATGATTAAAAAAATTTTTAAACTATTTAACAAATATCATAACTTAAGAAAAAATCAGTTTAATTGCATTTCTAATTCCTTCGGCTTCGGCGTCTACAGCGAGGCTTCACTGCACCAAATGAATTCTAATACCTGCATCACCAGAGATACATACGAATTCATTTGGATTAACGACCACCAAACACACAATGGACAGGGTCATTGTGTAACGAGAAGTGCCTATATGTTTGGCAAAACTCCAATTAAATTTTCTCCACAAACAGAGGGCATTAAGTAAATAAAGAGCAATGAAAAATCTACAGTAGTCCTATTTATCAGCAGAAATGAATAAAATGAAAATTTGCATGCGAGGTCGTTGGCTTTGTTGACCTAATAGAAATCATTTCAGTTTGAGGCCGTCCGTGGATGGTAGCTCAGCGTTTTGATTGGAAAATTGACTGAAGACAAACATTGAATCCAAACACTATTTTTGCTTTTTATTCATTATTATTTTTTGGAATAATTTCTGAAAAATAATTTTTCAATCAACATCCAAAGACAATGAACATTAACGATGAGAAGATGACGAATTTAGCAGTAAGTGGCAGCTTTTTCATTTTTAAGTCTTAATTAGTTAACAATATAATTGAGAATCGATATTGAGCATAATTTCTCAACATATTGTATGAAGAATTCTCAAAATCAGATAATAGGTGACATAATAAACGCCAAATTTCCGTACAATTAAGATTCATTAAATACACCTTGTACGCATTGTTTATCTATTATTAAAATATGGTCTTTCGAAAATCACCTTTGCAATAGCTANTGAGAACAGCGCGTAGTTCAGAAGATCTGCCCCTCACATTACTGTGATACATTACACTCTATATTACTGTGCATTTTGATGAACCACCTTAAAATTGCATACCTTTTGTATTATTATAACTCATTTTCTTACCATTTACGTGTTAGTTATCCTTATTTTTCAATAATAAGTGTTTTCTATTAACTGGTTGTTTCGAGTTGCGTGATTTTACCTAATTAATGTAGAATTAAAATGCATTACAACTCATATTGTATTTACATTGCTTTTTTTACATACTAGCGTGGTGATGCGTCGCTTCGCATTTCGTCCAAAATTTGTCCGCGTAGTCTCTTTTCGCTCACGCCAAACATGATTGGTAGATACAGAATTTTCAAATGCTCGATGGTCTCTTTTCGCTCACGCCGAACATGATTGCTCGGCACGAATTTTCCAATTGCTCGACGGAGTCTCTTTTAGCTCACGCCAGCCGTTATTTACAAACAAGACTCGTCTAATGAAACCGGCTATGATATTACATTAATTAATTACATGTACAATTAAAATACATTATAACTCATATTGTATTTACATTGCTTTTTAAGCATCCTAATAATTTTTGAATTATCTATGAAAACAGAAAAACAGCATGCATTTAATCTCAGTTTTCAGGTGACATCATTTAATTTATTTAGCATCCAATCTATGCATTTATTGTCGCATTTGCATTGCGCTTTAACTTTCTAATTATGATTTTTATGAATTTTTAAACTATTTAACAAATATCATAACTTAAGAAAAAATCAGTTTAATTGCATTTCTAATTCCTTCGGCTTCGGCGCCTACAGCGAGGCTTCACTGCGCCAAATGAATTCTAATACCTGCATCACCAGAGATACATACGAATTCATTTGGAGAAACGACCACCAAACACACAATGGACAGGGTCATTGTGTAACGAGAAGTGTTTATATGTTTGGCAAAGCTCCAATTAAATTTTCTCCACAAACAGAGAGCATTAAGTAAATAAAGAGCAATGAAAAATGTACAGTAGCCATATTTATCAGCAGAAATGAATAAAATAAAAATTTGCATGCGAGGTCGTTGGCTTTGTTGACCTAATAGAAATCATTTCAGTTTGAGGCCGTTCGTGGATGGTAGCTCAGCGTTTTGATTGGAAAATTGACTGAAGACAAACATTGAATCCAAACACTATTTTTGCTTTTTATTCATTATTATTTTTTGGAATAATTTCTGAAAAATAATTTTTCAATCAACATCCAAAGACAATGAACATTAACGATGAGAAGATGACGAATTTAGCAGTAAGTGGCAACTTTTTCATTTTTAAATCTTAATCAGTTAACAATATAATTGAGAATCGATATTGAGCATAATTTCTCAACATATTGTATGAAGAATTCTCAAAATCAGATAATAGGTGACATAATAAACGCCAAATTTCCGTACAATTAAGATTCATTAAATACACCTTGTACGCATTGTTCATCTATTATTAAAATATGGTCTTTCGAAAATCACCTTTGCAATAGCTAACATGCACTTTCAATTGACCATAAGCAAGCTTTTGCCCGCAAATTGTTCACTTAAAATTAGCTTCATTTGAGCTAGTTGGTTTTCCGACTTAAGAAAATATTCAGACATACGTAGGTGTGTTTTGTCTAAATGAATTTTGTTTTGTTATGGTGTTTTTTGTCAGATAGTTTATATTTTGACTGAATTGTAAACGTCAAGGTCATTTTTAAATTTTCAAATAGTCCTTTCCTTATTGATAGAATTTAGCAGTGCATTTCTTCTGCTCATATTATGGCTTAGGTTAGACTTNGTATGCAAATTTAAGGTGGTTCATCAAAATGCACAGTAATATAGAGTGTAATGTATCACAGTAATGTGAGGGGCAGATCTTCTGAACTACGCGCTGTTCTCACAGCCGGTTGATTAGATGAGTCTTGTTTGTAAATAAAGGGTGGCCTGAGCTAAAAGAGACTCCGTCGAGCAATTGGAAAATTCCGTGCCGAGCAATCATGTTTGGCGTGAACGAAAAGAGACTGCGCGGACAAATTTTCGACGAAATGCTAAGCGACACACCGCCACGCTAGTATAAAAGTAGCCGTGGCAGGCGAGCGAGCGCAGTTCTCGTTTGACGTCGTGTTCATTTCGGTGGTAACAATGCGCTAGTGTGTGTGCGGGCGTGTTTCTGAGAATTTTTTCATCTTTGTCAACTAATGATCATATCATAATATAATATATTATCTATTATAAAAATAACCCTACATGGCTGTCATTGATATGGAATAATGTAATGCTGTGCGTTTAAAATTTAAAAATTTAAATCAAATCCTTTTCAAAACAAAGCGCAGTACAAAGAAATTTATTTTCAATAATGTTTAACAGTGAGACAACAGTATTTCCATTAAAATGAATCATTTGAGCATATTCACAATAGCCTTCTCGTGAAGTCATTCCCAACAATCATCTTTCTTATCCATAAATGCTCACATATATTTCCCAGGTTGCGTTTACAGGATATAACATTCCCAGGTTCGCCGGGACAGCATTATTCAGTAGGCAGCGCTCAAAGTTTTCTGACGCGGGATGTTCCGCAGATAGATGAAGTCCTTCAATTAAACTGGCCACGTTTTGCGGTCCATCCCTGGAAGGTACGTCGGAAAGTGAAACACCACCAAGCGCCTATGCATCTTGTTCACATGGCTTTATGGACAAGCACCCATTGTAACGTAGCGGGGTTAGCCGGCCAAATAGACTCTTCACATTTCATACGCATCGAATCGTTCAGTGCATCTTCAGTGATCTTGCGGCCTCTTTTACGTTTGATAGAAGACCTTCAAAATAGAAAATGAAACAGAAAAATAGTTTAAATTCTTTGCCATCCAAAACCACCGACCATGAGCCTGACAAAGCACACCACGGACAACCAAGCAAGACTATTCCACGACGCCAACAACCACAACAACAACAACGACAACGCCAACACTCTTTTCCTTGTACTGCCCCTGCTCGTGAAAATCAAGTACCGCATGACAGCCGGTACCTGGGTGATAACTTCTTACTAATAGGTTTGTGCAAGACGTTCATTAGCCATTTGAATTTGTGTCCTGCAGTCAGTATCGAAATATATAGATATGTACATTTGGGCCAAAGGTTTTGCTCGTGTATTCTGATTGACTCTCAATTTCGAATAACATATTTCACAGACTGGAAATAAATCTTGTATAATTTGATGCTATACATTTGTTTGACATACCCGTGAATGTAAAATAGTGAATTGTAAAAGTTGAAATGAAAAATAATAAATGAGCACACTTGACAACAAATTTCAGCAGCGCGAGAAAACAGTGACCATTGAAACAAAATAAATCAGCACCATACTGTATTTCTTTCTACAGCAAAAGTAAATTTAGGAACAAACATACGATTATTTTCAACAAAATTTTCTAAAACGCAATAGTCAATAAATTTGAATAAAAAAATGAACATGCTTTACAATAATTTTTTCCTGGAAAACATTACTTTATCTCTTATTTTCTTTTTCGTTGGTATTCTCCAAAGACACCGTTCAAACTTTCATTTCCAGATCAAGAAAATTTTCAATCGATCACGTTCTGGAATGCTCGTGACGATCTCAAAATAATTTTGCATCCACACCACTGCAGGTGCGTGGCGTATGCACTTGTGGGTCAAAAACGACGCCACCTCTTTAATCCAATAAGAACCTGGAGTATGGGATCACTGGAGCAGCCAGAATGACTTCTTCCGCCGGATACCGATGCTGTTTCAACGATAAAACTGCGGCGTTGTCGACTGGAGTTTTCCATATTTATAGTGGTTGATCTTTGTTCCACTGACAAAACCAATTTAGTGCGCTTCTCCACCAATCGAATACACGAATGGATTAACCAGAAACATACCACTACTTGCCGTTTTCGATGGAACCAAACCACCTGCACATATAATTAGTGTAATACGCAGGATGAAAATGATCATTAGTTGACAAAGATCAAAAAGTCCTCACAAACACGCCTGCACACACACACACACACACACACACGCACATGCGCAATGCTACCACCGCACTGAACACAACGTCAAACGAGAACCGCGCTCGCTCGCCTGCCACGGCTACTTACATACTAGCGTGGTGATGCGTCGCTTCGCATTTCGTCCAAAATTTGTCCGCGTAGTCTCTTTTCGCTCACGCCAAACATGATTGGTAGATACAGAATTTTCAAATGCTCGATGGTCTCTTTTCGCTCACGCCGAACATGATTGCTTGGCACGGAATTTTCCAATTGCTCGANAAAATCACCTTTGCAATAGCTAACATGTACTTTCAATTGACCATAAGCAAGCTTTTGCCCGCAAATTGTTCACTTAAAATTAGCTTCATTTGAGCTAGTTGGTTTTCCGACTTAAGAAAATTTTCAGACATACGTAGGTGTGTTTTGTCTAAGTGAATTTTGTTTTGTTATGGCGTTTTTTGTCAGATAGTTTATATTTTGACTGAATTGTAAACGTCAAGGTCATTTTTAAATTTTCAAATAGTCCTTTCCTTATTGATAGAATTTAGCAGTGCATTTCTTCTGCTCATATTATGGCTTAGGTTAGACTTCATCTTCAGCCAAAAGTTCTAACGCACTAAAAACCGGTTTCTAACGCTGCATTATGCAAATAACTATCGCTCTAACGCTGCCTTATCATCAGTAAGGGTGCGTTTGTTTGTTTAATTTTCGTGGCAATTAGTAGCATTGTTGAACGTTCTCTGAGTTCATTACGGGCGTTAAGTAGCTGCTGAAGTCGGTTTCAGAATTACTGACAAGTATTCCATTTTTCTGCTTTTTATTTTTTTAAAACTTTGTATACTCATGTGTAAACAATTATTTTTTAATTAGATAGCACTTAATGATTATATTTGTTGTAATTTTACTTTGTGATAATGTGAAGATAGTTTTGATTTAATATCATTATTACAGGTTTAAAGAATGGAGCAAAGAAAATGTGAAAACGCGGACGACACGAAGCAGATCGCGGACGACACGAAGCAAATCGCGGACGACACGAAGCAGATCGCGGACGACACGAAGCAGATCGAGGACGACACGAAGCAGATCGAGGACGACACGAAGCAGA
>JYDQ01000408.1:0-12106 GCA_001447655.1 Trichinella patagoniensis
GAACGATCAAATAAGGTTGGACTCCCGCGTGAATTATTATTACAGTCCACTAGCGCTCAGGCGATACAGTTTTGTCGCTAACACATGGTTTATAAAAAATGACACTGACGCGTGAATTTTCCTTTATAAACTTCTGTATAGTATATGAAAAAAATACTTTAAAACTTTTAGTAATATGAGTATATTATTTACCATTATTTCAGATGTCCAAATGTCAACTCGTTATAAGTTTTGACTTGAAGCTAGCCGTTGATAATTGATGAACTGGTTATTTCTTTCTGTATACTTGGCAACGTTTGGTGAAACGAAACCATTAGCATAGTCGGTATTCGAAAACTGTTTCAGATGTCACAACGTCACTGAATTTCCAATCTCTCAAGTATAACTTTATTGATTGATCAACATGATGATTACTTGGATCTGAAGAGACAGTATAAAAATCTAAAAAATGAAATTTAGTACTAAATCAAAAATTAAGCAATTAAAGAAATTAAGTCAAAGATAACAGGTGCATACCGCGTTAGAATCATGAGACTGAATTATAATTAAAGCAATACGTGCATAAAATGCATTCTACAATTCTACAATTTTTTAGTAATGAAATAAATGCCAACTAACACGGGGTAAAAGTTCGACATTTTCAGAAAACAACACCAAATTACAAACGCCTCGGTGAACAAGTCTTGTAATTTGCATAGCATACATTCAACTGCATAACATCGCGGTCACCAAACATGCAGTCTATCATCATCCAACTATAACCAATCACAGTATCCTTATAATTAAGGATGTTAGAGACAAAACTGTTGTCGCCTGAAAGCTAGTGGACTGTAATTTTTATTCGCCGGTAGGTCAAATCAACAATGATCACCTAACCGCAATCTGACTCACGTTCGCTTCTGAACGGGGCACAAGCAGGACAAATCAATAGAAACACACACTTTGTTAAAAGAAGGTGAACGCTTAGGGACAGATAAAAATGTGCAAGGTTAACTGACAACACAATATATTAATGCAAACACAAAACAGAATGTCTATCAATGACCATTTTCTGTTTTCACGCATTCCTCCTTTCCAACTCAGCAACACTACCTTACCGTAAATACCGTAACCTAAATTCAGGTAAAAGCCAATAGGTTCGCCAAATAATTTCCAACAAAGGACGTCCCTCAAATCCATCTTATATATGCAGAAAGTTTTTTACTTTTTTCAAGATTATGCAATAAAAAAAATTTCATTTTAATTTTTACAATAATTGTATTTGTAAAGAACCGTAGGAGGGTTCTGTACCCCTGCGATGCTCAAGTACAATTTGCCAGACGTTCGTTCGTCAGGCAAATGAGAGTGGACTGTATGATGTAGATTCTTCTTGGCCAACCTAATGCGGGCAGTCAAGAAGACGGACGCGTAGGTAGAATGCAAGCGGATCAAAGCACACAACGAATATACGTTCGTTTTATTCGACTACGAATAATCAGAGGAACTAACTCCGTCGACAGTAACGAACGGAGAGACAATGTGCAACAGGAACTACCAGCAGCACGAGAAATCGATGGTTATTCCAAAGAACAGTGAGTTCGACTAACTTCGACGATTTCTACCGATAATAATGTCGGCGCGCGTTTGTAGCCAAATATATATAGAGCTCTCCGGGGTCTCTCTGACCCCGACCTGGGGCGTACCTCAGTCCGCGACCGTTGGGCACCATCGGCGCGGGTGGGGCCATGCCGACGGGGTCGGTGACGTTCCGTTCGGAACAGTATTGTCACGGAGCCAACATGTGTATAACATTGCCAAATATTACCTGCACGTCGAAGAATATATACAGTAGTGATACTGTAGTTCTGGAACTTGTTACTATTTTTACTTTAAAGTATAATCGTTCGTAAATAAATGGCTCTTTAGCAGTTGGTGACTTGAATATATACTGAACATAAGGACCCTGAGATCTCAACAGCTCGCGGTTATGGTTCGCTAAAAGAGAAGCCCAGTTTCAACTGCGTCAAATTTCAACATCCTTAACAAAGTATCTCTAGGTAATTTCGCCTTTACCAGATTCCGTTGCTGCTGACGTAGATGATCTGCTGGAACCGCTTGCTGGTGCCCCTACGAAGTGCTGAAGTGCCTCTTGCTCGAATGTTACTGCGAATCAGACAGCGACCGTTTTCGCGCGCTCACCGCACCAGTCGTCATGGAAGATGTGAAATCTCGGTTGCTTCGAGAAATGCGCCGAAATTGTTGCGCGGGCATTGATCCAAGCAAATGGTTTTTTCAGAAACTTTTCTTACAACGTGTTAGCGTTCGGTGTAAACCTGGCACTTGCCATATTTCAAAGATTGATGGATACCCATCTTGCAGACATTGCAGGCGTAAAACCATACCTCGATGATACCCTGATATCAGGAAGCACTAAGGAGGAGCATGACAAATGACTAAAGGAAGTGCTACAACGATTAGTTGAATTAGGACTATGATTAAAGAAAGAAAAATGCGTATTGGCAACGGACGAAGTCGAGTTCCTTGGGTTTAGGATAAACGCTCGTTAGGATAGAACAATATATTTTTAAAATGAAGCAAAATAATGAAAATGCTGAACAAATGTGATTTTTTAAAAATAAGTATTAGAAATAAATACTGGCATTTTTATTTGCCTATCCATTCTAAAAGCATGCCCAGGAATCATATATTCCGCTCATATTATATTGCTCAAAAATATTACATTTTCACAACTGAATGCAAATTTTAATGCTTGTTTAATTCTTTACAAATTCTGATTTTTTATTTATCGTATGTAAATATTTATTGTTCTGGTTTTATTTAAGATGCGTAATAAAGGAGTGTTTATATTCTCTAAAATCTTGTGGATGAAGAGAACGTATTTTTTTTATTAGAGAAAGCATACAGATCAAAGATTTCAAGCTAATATAATTAGAAAAAGAATTATTCCTAGAAGAAATGTTAATTGGTAGAGAATGAATATTCTTTTGGAAAAAAAGAAATCCAGTCCTCCTAATTTCAATACTCTAAAGCAGTGGTTCTCAAACTGTGGGTCGCGACCGATTAGTGGGTTGTACGACGAATTTTAGTGAATCGCGGCTTCCGAAGCACGAAAATCTTCAACATGCTGGATGGCTTTATAAAAGACAAAGGTCTGAACTGGAGTAAATGCGTCTAAATCTGTTCAGACGGCGCCTGGGACATGTGCTCTATGCCGTGATAAAGGAATCCCCTCCTTCGCACGTGTTTCATTATGAATAATGAATATGTTAATGAAATTTAGTTCATAATTTTGGTTTGATAACACCGAATGATCCAAGCTAATCAGCCTTTCGTATTATTGGAGCCTCATGGGCCGTGAAAACTTGCTGTTTAAAAAGTGGATCACATTCCACAGAATTTTGGGGACCACTGCTTTTAGAGAATAAACTGTCATCTATTTCTCAAATTTTTGGCTGGTGAGATCAAGCTTCTGCCGAATAAAGGTGAAGAGGATTGCCTGCTGAACGCGATGAAATTACAAACTCAAGATTGTAGTTCATTGCAGTTCTAAAGACTACATATATAAAGTTCTGAAGACTTTCGCATTTATGGGCAATTTAATGGAATATTGTACTTGCTTATTGTCATACTGTGAGATAGTACGCGTTATTGTTCTTTGCATGCAAATTCATTTCGAGTTTTGGAAAATGGAAGAAGGACCTGTAGAGAAATTATGGCATGTTGAAATAATATTTTTCTGATAATGCATTTTAATGTTGTGAAATCTGAAACTTAATGGTGTTGATACGCAGATTGCGTTCGCTAATTTTTCGGAAATTCGGCGTCTGTATATCACCCAAAATGGAAAATTCTCTCTGCTGGTAAGCAATTGCGTTTTTATATAAAAAATTATGATTTTTTCAAGTTTTCTCTGATTAGTATTAGGTTTCTTTGAAGAGTACTTTCTTCTTTATCCATGCTGCTCATAAACCCTACAACCTATTTTCTCACCACAATGATGATAGAAATTGAAGCAGAAAACTCTGGTAATAGGAAGAAGATTCTCGTTCACACACTGCGCTCAAAACGTTCAAAAAGATAAGCACTCATCCATTTCTCTGGTCTCATGTTGGTGGTTCGTGAATTCAGTGAATTCTTTTGACCAGAGGAGTGATTAATTGGAAATGGAAATAAATGGTTACGGAAACTAGCAGCTCACTTCATAATTGTAATGAAAATCAATTTTAAACCAAATTCTGCAATGGTCTCCTGATATTAGTGAAATTAGGTCCATTTGTCTTGCTGTAATCATGGGAGGAATGTTGTAGCAAATATGGACTATGCTCAAAGTGTTTCAAGGAATATACCAGTGTTTCTCAACCAGTGGGGCGTAGGAAGGTTCCAGGGGGGGGGCGTGAGAAGTAAGAATTTCTAGTCCTGCAGAGGTGTTTGAAATTCAGCTTGGTCTACTTTAGCTAAATTTTAACCGCCTATTTTTTCTGGTCATCTTAGTTTTAGCTTAACCGCGTCAGATGTGCGCAATTTATAATTTCCCTTTGCACTAAAATCGCCTTTAGAAATTCATCTGATTTGACGAGAGACGTGAATAATTTTTGATTAACGATGAATTGGCTGATGATATAAAACAGCAAGTTCTTGAAAAGGTAAAGTGTTCTCCTTTTTTTGCTATAAGTTGTGATGAGTCCACAGACCATGCAAACTGTGCACAGCTCATTGTATACGCACGGTTCATTGCAAATAACACAATTGAAGAAGAACTACTTTTTTCTGAACCACCGAAAACTACAACGAAAGGAGCTGATGTGTTCCAAGCTGTGTCACAATTTTTTGAAGTGAATGGCTTGATATGGGAAAAACTTGTTGGTGTATGCACTGACGGTGCAATGCTTGGCTCTCGGTCTGGCTTTGTGAAGATGGTCAAATCAAAAAGCCCATCTATTTTTGCAATGCACTGTGTAATTCATCGGCAGGCGTTGGTTGCTAAAACTCTGCCTGATGATCTCAGAGAAGACCTTAATTTTGCCGTGGAGGTTGTCAACTATGTGAAAAGCAGTGCATTGAACACTCGATTATTTGCGGTACTCTGTGAAAATTTGAATGCTGACCACATGGCACTTCTCTATCATACAGAAGTTCGTTGGTTATCAATAGGAAACATGCTTGGCCGGATTTATGAACTGAGAGAAGCAGTGGCAGAGTTTTTGGAGCAACGAGGAAGACGCACAATGTGTCGAGCTTTCAAAAGTGAACATTTTCAGCTTAGCCTGGCATATCTTGCAGATATTTTTGAAGCACTGAATTCACTGAATTTGAAACTGCAAGGAGCAAACGCGAATGTTATGGCTCACTATGATATTGTTCAAAGCTTCATTGCAAAAATTTCTTTATGGTTAAAACAAGTTGAAAGAGGAAATTTAACATGGTTTTCAAGACTCAACGAGCTTTTCAGTGATAAATGTATCAGCGAAGATTTGAAAAGAAAAATAAAAGGGCACCTTAGAAGCCTACAAGATGAATTTTTTCACTATTTTCCTGACGTGGAACCTGAAAACCTGATATATAAACTTGTGAGGAATCCATTTTTAGTTAATGTCGAAGACCTTCCACACGATCTTCAAGAAGAAGCCATTGAATTGCAATTCAACAGCCTAACTAAAGANATACAGTAGAATCCCGTTAGTACGTTCATCTGGGGACCTGAAAAAACGGACGTACTAAGCGGGAAAACGTAGTAAGCGGGAAACATAATCAAGTCATTGGAATCCGTTAATACATTGCTTGCAGTAATTTTATTCAATTTGTTTTAGTGAAAAATTTATCAATAGTAGTTTGTTTCATGTTTTTTTATCCTAATTCGCAAATAACTGTGTCTATTTTCGACAACTGATTAATAACGTTCTCATCCACGTTAAAACTGCAGACGTAACGTCGCACAGTGCTTAACCTTGATGAAGGGATTTTCATCATTCGCGCAATGTCGATGCGCTTCATGTTAGGGTTTTCATCAACCGTTTGAATGATTTGAAGTTTCTGAGCAGTCGTAATTTGGCGCCATTCTTTTTTCTCCATTTTAAAAACTCTGTCGCTAGATAATAACGGCAAAATTTCAAATGCAGCTTACCTCGTTTTCACTCACAAACAACCAATTAAACTCGCTACAGCCAGCGCCACCTAGCACAAACAACAACAAACATAAAGCGACGCTGGCCTGCAGGCATACTCCCACGCTTAATCATGTTCAGTACGACTTTGTTTGCCACGTGCGATGGCTTTGTTGTATACGGTAAAATCATTCGTTCCAATTGTCGTAGTGCATGACAATCAGTGCAACAATTACGTCATCAAAGTCCAATAACCATCACAAATCTGAACGTACTAAGCGGGATTGCCGAGCGTGATAACGGGGATCTTATTACGTACATATTATATAAATGGAGTCGGGACTTCAGAAAATCAGCGTACAAAGCGGGAAAACGTGCTAAGCGGGAACGTACTAACGGGATTCTACTGTATTTCCATTTTTTATGTTACGTCACTATTATTAAAGTTACGTAATCATAAATGGAATATTTGAACCAATGAAATTAAAAAATATTACAGCTAATCACAACTGAAAAGTTTGAATCAATGAGCAATTAGACAAGGAAAACCAATACGACAAAGATTTCACGGTCCAATAAAATAGCGTGGGCAAAGACCAATAAGAGAAAAGCGGGACCGAGTAGTACCAAACCCAAATTACAATGGATGAAATTGCACATAATTATATTATTATATCACACCTTCTTAATTATTAGTGAGATAACAATCCTAAGACTTAAACAGAAATGAATTAACATCTGTTCTGATATTCAACAATAAATTAAAAAATCAAGCTTTAGTTTGTATATCATAACATCTATGTAGGACATCAGTGAAATCTACAGCTAGAACAGTGTTTCTCAACCTGTGTCAGCGCACGCCCCCCTTAATATAAATTCTGCAGTGAATGCCCCCCCCTCTCTAATAAAAAGTAGTGCGGCATGTATTCAGTGTACGCAAAGCAACATTTTGCTTCATGGTTGCATCAAGCCAAGCTAGTTTCCACAGTAAAACATTCCTGATGATTCACCATAAAAATTTAATGAGAATATTGACAATGCTTATTTGCGACTAAGTTGTCTATTCTTGGTGGAGTGGGTGATAAGGTACATCGCAAGTCGCTCTCAACGTTTAACCTGTTTCGGTGTTGCGTATTAAGTGTCATGAGAGCTGAGAATNAAGAGAAATATTTTTAAACTGCTTCGCCATGTCATCCCCAAGCAGAATCTTTACTGCATTCACAATGCAGGGCTTAACAAGATTTTCTCCAATAGTATGTGGTTTCTTATTCTTGGCAATCAACATGGCTATTTCATATGATACTTTCACAGCCTTGACAGTCTCCTGATTATACTTGCCTTTTTTGTCAAGTCTCATTTGAGAAAGGGAATCTCTTTTAGCGCAAAAGTATTCCACAGGTTTTTTTGATAACTCAGAATGGCAGTGATGCAAATGCCGCTGCAGTCGGGTCGGCCGTATAGCATCATTGCTGAGTGTATCAAGGCATACAACGCATTGTGGCACTTCAACGCCGTTTTTTTCAATAGCCACGAAGCCGTATTTGATGTACTCTGCATCATATTTGCGTTTTTTCGACGCCATTGTACGTATTGTATTTCACGCCAACGTCCAATATAACTTTATTGATGATGTGAATACACACAGACGCTAACTAACTAACTTCCTCCTTTTCTAGCCTGTCGTATAGATAATCCGATCTAACTAGTTTTCGCAACTCGTTCACCAACTAGATGTCTTCGTAGTACATAACAGTACGCTAATAAATAACTTGCCTATTGGAAATAATAACAAACTCTATAAGCAACAACCGCGGTGCGAAATGTAATAAAACCGTTGTGTTCACGATTATGAGTAGCCAAGCTAAAAACCATAATCATAGTGGGAGATTTAATTATTGATAAGAATAAAATACTTAGAAAATTAGGAGCGGAAAAAACCAAACCTGAATTGAAGTGATTTCAGACAATCTGAAATCAACTGATATTACAAAATCTCTTGAAAACTGAAACAAATAAACAGCAAATATATGCACACATGAGACAAAAGTTGGTGTTGCCGCGATGTCGAATGAAGGAAAGAATGAGAAAATAAAGTGTGATGGTCGACTTCAAGCGAAATTTTCACCGCATTGCTTGTTTCCACCATTAGACAAAATGTTCTATGAGTTCGATAAATATCGTGCATAGGCCTCTGTCAAAAATTATTCACGTCTCTCGTCACATCAGATGAATTTCTAAAGGCGATTTTAGTGCAAAGGGAAATTATAAATTGCGCACAGCTGACGCGGTTAAGCTAAAACTAAGATGACCAGAAACAATAGACGGTTAAAATTTAGCTGAAGTGGACCAAGCTGAATTTCAAACACCTCTGCAGGACTAAAAATTCTTACTTCTCACGCCCCCCCCCCTGGAACCTTCCTACGCCACCCTGGTTGAGAAACACTGAGCTAAAAGATCGATCCATTCAATCGATATCATCCTCAGAGGTTATGCCATTCAGATGAAACTCAATCTGCAAATCGGACGATCAAGAAGAATGTCGGATGATAAGGAAGAGAACAAGGCGCCAAAAACCAACGAAGGGAACCGCGCAGCAACGGGAAATATGCAGAAATCATTGGTGAAAAAGGAAAAAAAGGTAAGTAGCAAACTTTGACCAATCTGTACAATAAGCAATAGAGGAAAAGTAACAAAATGCACTGAGAATCATTTGTAGATGTTGCGTAGGTTCAGTGGAGAAAACATAAAAATCATCTCATCTTACATCTTCCACAATCATAGCATAGGCCAAAAATTAAGCTGAAATTGAATTCATTAATAACACAGCTGATTCTGAAATTTCTTTAATAAGGTTGCTAAAGGGAGTAAAACTACGGTATATTGCATCTCTGCAATATCATTTTCAAAATTATTTGCTTTATTTTACTTTAAGCATCAAAGAGCACTCTAAAGAAGGTTTTGAGCAGAAAAAAATTTCATTTTCAGATGTTTTTTTTCTTCATCCGATATATTTTCATTTCATTTCTTTAATTCCAACCATCAAATAAAAACGTACGAAGTTACTTTGGATATGCCATGACGCATTTGATTAAACAACAGCAATTTCAAATAAGATTTCCATGCATATGTAGCATATGAGATTTTCTTAATTTCAGTTACATATTATTCTACAAATAAATTAAACAACATGATTGTTTCAGGAACAACTGAAAATTCAACGGAAGAAGAAAAGATCATGCTGATGATGAAGGAATCCACAGAAGCATACGATCCAAAATAGTAAGTAAAATACAGAGTTGTGATCATTTATAAACAATATCTTTTAGTTATGTAAAAATTCCGCAAAGGAAAAGAAAATNAATACAATAAATACATTTTTATAGAATTTACAAAATGAAGAACAAGCATGCGCATTAAAGATGATTTTGAACGCGTTGGAAAATTTGAATTTGTTAAGCATAGAACAAATAGCAGATATTTATTATGTGTTTGGTAAAGATATCATAGTAGATGATAAACAAATGAAAGAAATATTAATTTCCATGACAAATAACGGTTTTTTTGTGCCGGATGACGCTGCCGATTATATGCAAAAATTCAAGGAATTTCCTGAAAAAACTATAAATTGGAAAACTGTCACCAAAGTGATCGTACCAGAGATTATCATCGGTGCTGATGGTGAAATGTCCACAAAACGAAATGTGGATGAATCACAAAATAAACTACTCCCTGAAATTGTTCATATCTATGTAACAATATTATTTTGAAATACTTAATTATTTTTAAACATAATATTTTTTCCTTTTTAGATTGATCCAAAAACATATGCAATTAATATAATCGATAAGAACTAATCAATCAATGGATATATTCAATCACATTATGATATTATAAAATGCTGTTTAATAACAAATTAAAATATTTATACAACAAATGAATTTGAATTTTGATTTAATTTGAAATGTAAATTTTACGTTTTACCGTGCACTAAGTGATTTTGATTTGAAATGTAATTTTCATGCATAAAATAAAATTACGGATTCGTGTATGTAAATAATGTTCTTTAATTGCTTTAGCTGAAAATTACAGAAAACCTCAAAAAAATATTTCACATTCATTCATTAATTTTTCATTAATAATGTTTTGATCGCTGATACAATAGAGTTGATTAAACATGTGAAATTATCTAAACTAAGCCAATACTTATTTAACGGCACAAATATTATCATAAAGCGTAATTTAACCAAGATTATTATTAATAATGTTATTTGTATAACATTTTATTATTGCTGAAATGTATTATTCTTTGTAAAACTGTATACTGCAATGCAAGATCAGAACATGGTCTTTATCATGGAAGGAAATATTTTATTTAATTAAAGCACTTCAGCTGAAGTGCACGGGTTTGGTGTGCATATCATGCAGCTCATGCAGAAAAAGTCATTGTAAATGAATTTCAAATAAAAGTAACAATAATAATAATAACACCAGAAAATTTATTTTGATGTACGTTTAAAGCATGCGAAAAATTGCAAAATAATACTTTAAATCCTGACACTTTAAAATATGAGTAATGTGAATTGCAAAGGTGCAATTTGTAAATCCGTATTTTATTTTGCTTACTTGCACAACACGCTTTTCCGTTTATTGTGCGAGAATGCAAAACGAATGTGAAACAAATTTCAAAACATTGGAAGAAGAACTGAAAAAGGAATTTAAAAAAGATGTTCAACTGTGTTCTCTTGACATGGACATGAGCATGCTGCGTGATGTCATAAAAATAACGTTTAGCATGCTGGAAAAATATAATGAAGAAAGAGATGTGAAATTATTTATTTTTTTTATTAAACTTCGCAAAAATGAAAATAATTCTGATATTTATTGCAGATTGCAAAAGCAATAAAACTAACATTAGATGAAAAGTACATGCCACCGTGGCATTGCATTGTTGGTCGGAAATTTTCCTCGAAAGTAACATATGAAGACGGTCATTCTGTACACTTCGTCGCTGAAAACAAGGGCTTTCTGCTTTTTCGTGGAAAATACTAATGCTTTAAATTAAAATTTAATTTTCATTTAAATAACAATTTGCGTATGTAAAACTATGAAAATAATTATTCTGTTTGAAATAATAAAATGTTCATATTATTATAAAGTGTCATACTTTTAACATTAACTAACTATTAGTTAACAATTCATTTTTAATTTAATTTCTATTAAAAAACGTTGGTGTATTGTATACGTATGGTATATTGTACAAATGAATAAAACAATTGATATCATTTCAATTATTTAACATTTTCCATGTTATTGAAGACAAATTGGCAAATTTCATGGTATTATAAAAAGTCTGATGCATATCCTGTTTGGATTTGCATTATGAGCTAACATCAATTTAGTTGCGCTTTTTATAGGATGATAATAATTTCCTAAATATATTTTTGCAACTTATACAAATTAGTATATGCATTTAAATGTTAATGTGTGATATTATTAGTGTAACCACGATTATACTTCTTTTTCGCCTTACAATAATATTATTTTATCAAGTACTTTCAAATGCACTAAAACTTATTAATAAACACAACATGTAATATGGTAAAATAATGATGAACATATACAGTTAGCAATCATACTGTAAATTATAAATGTATAATATGCTTTAAGCTATTGCTGCCGGGATTTCACACTGCTTCTTTTTTCTTAACCAGGACATTCGAAAATTCACAGTCACTTTTTCTGTATGAAGAAAATGCGTATCTGCCGTACGAATCAAGCAAATGAAATACTCACACCAAAATAAAAGGCATTATTAAAGGCAACGAGCAATTATAAAAGCAGTTCACTTTCTGAAGTGTTATGTAAAAAATACGTAATTGAAATGCAATGATTGATTGAGTGATTATGTAAATTGTACAATGAAATCAAATATAAATGAAATATTATTACTTACATTTTATTTGCCTAAATAATTAATAAATTTTACTTGTCACTAGTAGTCTTTT
>JYDQ01000409.1:0-11660 GCA_001447655.1 Trichinella patagoniensis
TATATAAAAACATTAATTATTAAAATTCTCAGTATTGTTATTCATTTATTTATTAAATTATTCAAAATTAATATGATTATTTTTAAAATAAAATCAAATATTATATCAGTGCAGATTGCATAGGCGTCGCTATTAGTTGTGCATCATTTTAAGATGATATTCGAAAATCATATCTGCGCTTGTGGAATTGAAGTGCGAAATTTGCATTATTCATCTTTTAAAAAAATAAATAAATTATTTATAAATTTAATATAAAAATTAAACATTATGTGGAATGAAAAAAATATTTCATTAAAACGCAATTTGTGTAC
Source organism: Trichinella patagoniensis (assembly GCA_001447655.1). Taxonomy (NCBI): domain Eukaryota; kingdom Metazoa; phylum Nematoda; class Enoplea; order Trichinellida; family Trichinellidae; genus Trichinella; species Trichinella patagoniensis. The sequence continues at coordinate 312 of JYDQ01000409.1, forward strand.
TACTTGTGGATTTCTTCAGCATTTGCACTGAATTTAAAAAAAGAGATATCTTTCAATACCCAATAATTTCATATTGTGAACATGTTATGGGCAAGAATTAAACCCGGCCTTATTACACTGTATGTTTTAATCGTTCAGTACGTCTATTGGATTTTTAGTTTTAATTTTTCCGATTAGAAGAATTGAACTTCATGAAAATCATTTAATGGTTTCCTAAATGTCCTAAGTAAAGTTGTTTAAATATATTGATATGAAGGTTTGTTATTCCACTACCTGATTGATATTGTTCTTTTATAAAATATTTAACGCGTTCTGTACAAGTTAGTAGCTTCATATTATGAATCAAAAGAATTTTGTTATATGTTAAATAAATTTTGTACGGATTTTATGAACAGTTTTAGAAAACATTCAATGAATTACTGATTTTTATCAAATCGAGATTTCTAGCATTAGCATAAATGTAACGTGTGTAATAAAAAATTTGAATTCTTTTTTAATTTGATATATATGAAGTGTATAATTTTGTGAATTTTTAAGTGAATATGTACTGCGTTTCCAAAGTAAATTGATCTGAGAAGTTAAAATTGAAATTTTTAGTTGTTGTGAAATTGTGAAAATGTCAATATATTAAAGAGAATTGTTGAATTTTATAATGTTCATGTGTTTTTACTAAATTATATAAGCATAAAATGAAACAAGGAAGATAAGGAATTATTGTTGGCATTTCAAATTAACAAGAAATAGACACTGAAGAATCAAGTGACAAATAAACAACAGAAAATGACAGATAATAGCAGCAATGATAATAACATATAATACAAAATATATAATGCAAAACCAGCACTTGGCATCAAATCGGCTCTGGCATGAGATACATCAAAGCTTCAAGAAACGGCTCTATGGTACGCCCGCCNCTGATTGCAAAAGCAATGCAGAGACGCAAAAAATTTCTGGATCTCATTTGCATTTTCAAGCTGAACATTGTATACGTTTGATTGTTCACAATCTATTCCGTTGACTTGGCAATTGCAACGGTGGTGTCAAATCCAGAATAGAAATTACTTTTGAAATCAGTTGTGTACTGTAAAAACTAGGCAAACTCACAAGCTGTCGAAAACAAATGACAAAGTAACATCCTCCGGATTTTGGTAATTATTTGCCTTTTTATTGAATAAATGTTTATGTTCATTCTGCTTAACATGCTTTTGAAACTATATAACATTAAGTAAGGTTTTGATAGTGAATTCCATTTACTTTATTTGCAAGTAAAACAAATGAAAATCAGATTATTATGACGTTATTGAATTTATCAAATATATAAATTTGCGAAAATATACATGCGAAAATGCTAAAACAATCACTTCACATTAAATCCTTAATAAAATATTAACTTTCTTTTGGGATTATAAAATAAACGTAAAGGAAATCATTATGATTTCCAAGACAAAAATTTTGTACAACAAATATTTGCCGTACACGTTTAAGTTACCTTCAAAATGAATTGAACGGTATGAATCGCATTTTCAATGAAATTCTTCTGTTGTAATAGAAAATTGAATTTTAAATTGGGTTTTGTAATTGAATCCAATTATATAAAAACATTAATTATTAAAATTCTCAGTATTGTTATTCATTTATTTATTAAATTATTCAAAATTAATATGATTATTTTATGATTAAATCATATCTGCGCTTGTGGAATTGAAGTGCGAAATTTGCATTATTCATCTTTTAAAAAAATAAATAAATTATTTATAAATTTAATATAAAAATTAAACATTATGTGGAATGAAAAAAATATTTCATTAAAACGCAATTTGTGTACTACTTGTGGATTTCTTCAGTATTTGCACTGAATTTAAAAAAAGAGATATCTTTCAATACCCAATAATTTCATATTGTGAACATGTTATGGGCAAGAATTAAACCCGGCCTTATTACACTGTATGTTTTAATCGTTCAGTACGTCTATTGGATTTTTAGTTTTAATTTTTCCGATTAGAAGAATTGAACTTCATGAAAATCATTTAATGGTTTCCTAAATGTCCTAAGTAAAGTTGTTTAAATATATTGATATGAAGGTTTGTTATTCCACTACCTGATTGATATTGTTCTTTTATAAAATATTTAACGCGTTCTGTACAAGTTAGTAGCTTCATATTATGAATCAAAAGAATTTTGTTATATGTTAAATAAATTTTGTACGGATTTTATGAACAGTTTTAGAAAACATTCAATGAATTACTGATTTTTATCAAATCGAGATTTCTAGCATTAGCATAAATGTAACGTGTGTAATAAAAAATTTGAATTCTTTTTTAATTTGATATATATGAAGTGTATAATTTTGTGAATTTTTAAGTGAATATGTACTGCGTTTCCAAAGTAAATTGATCTGAGAAGTTAAAATTGAAATTTTTAGTTGTTGTGAAATTGTGAAAATGTCAATATATTAAAGAGAATTGTTGAATTTTATAATGTTCATGTGTTTTTACTAAATTATATAAGCATAAAATGAAACAAGGAAGATAAGGAATTATTGTTGGCATTTCAAATTAACAAGAAATAGACACTGAAGAATCAAGTGACAAATAAACAACAGAAAATGACAGATAATAGCAGCAATGATAATAACATATAATACAAAATATATAATGCAAAACCAGCACTTGGCATCAAATCGGCTCTGGCATGAGATACATCAAAGCTTCAAGAAACGGCTCTATGGTACGCCCGCCGCTGGTGTATTCACCCGTGTACATCATAACTGGTCGCTGCTTTTCAGCGTACCTATTACGTATTTGTCTAATGGAACCAGCGGCAGGATTTCTTGAAAGCAACTGGATAATTGGCGTTTTCATCACGGATTTTTCTTCTTAAAGAAAATGGAGTCACCTGTACAATACAAGTTCAATTCCACCTGCTGTTTTGTTAAGCAGATTATCGCAACATTCCAAGTGGTTTCTCGTTCACTTATTTACACCATGTACATTCCAAGGTGGCAGTCATATCATCAGACATCCAGTCCTGCCTAAAGTAATGAAATTAAAATTTCTGACCCCAAATTCAATTTTAAACCCAAGTTCAGTAGCTAAACAAGCACTTACTTGAAAATTTATCAATTCGAAGCTTCTTGTCAGAAATCAACTTCATTTTATTTGTTTAGTTTTCCACTTTCAAACTTTTTCAGACACTATTTAAAGGGGCGACTTTCGAATTGGCTACGATCAATTTGATCGTTCTCTTTCTTTCCACGCCAATCATCTTCATGTATACTGCACCACCATAAGCCTTTTCTGATGCATCACTAAAGCCATGTAATTCTAATCGAATAATGTTTATCATAGAAACTTCTATCAGGCAACGTGCTATTCGTATGTTCTTGATTTCCTTCCATTCAATCGTTTGAAAGGGGATCCTGCCAATGGAGTCCTCTCTGCCACAATTCCTGAATCTGTTTTTGCTCTATTGACGAATGGTGCCAGATAGACCGGTGAAGGGTAGTACATACTGGAGGCGGACTCAACACTTCTCTTTTCGTATATTCAAATGTATTACTTGCGTTTGTGAATCTGCTGAGCTTTCAACGCATCGTTCATTTATGTTTTGCTGAAAATCTTAAAATCAAATCATCCGTTGAATTGAAATCATGTAAATTTTGTTTGAACATTACTTTGAGTAAAACAGTTCGGTGGCTTAAAGTCATTTGAATGGGTATACATATTTTGTGTCTGATGGCTTTTTAAAAAAAATCATTTACATTGCATCTTCTTTCAGTCATCAGCTGCTTTTGATTGTTCGATTCTGGATTTGCTTCACCAACATGGGTTTCATTCTGAAAAATTCCTATTTATTCAGAAAACAACCCTTTTTAAGATAATACCTGTGGTGCATGGTGGTACGGTTGAATGATGAAACAAAATCATCTACATTATCGTGATGATCCACATCATCTTTAAGAGCATGCTGCTGTTGATCAAGCTGTGGAGAATTCTTTTTAATCTGTATAATGGAATCAGCTATCACTTTATTGATTATACTTCGTTCCTTATTGTAATCTTCATTCATCTCGCGTACATCTGTAAACAAATTTTTCGACTTCAATCTCTCCGCCATTTGCATGAGATATTCTCTCATGTCATTTCTTGCAGTGATTGGGCCGTATGGACTATCCAAGCACACTCCATAACCATTTATCAAGCTCTTCACATGATGCTGAATGATCAGCTCGTCGGAACCAAATTGTTCCTTTAATATACGTCTTGTTTTCGAATATTTACCTGAAGTGACAGGTAATCCCAGTCTGCACCAGTCAAAGTAGAAATCAAGTATGAGAACTTGATAGAATCTGCAATGTCTATTCCTCTGTAGACATGCTCTTCAAACTGTTGCCATATTGACGGCTTTATCGAACTCTTCATCTTCCAGTATAGATTCTTCGTACGAAAGTTGAAGCCCAAAGGATTCCTCATACCTTCGTTCTGTAGTCTCTAATGCTGAATCGGTGACAAGCAAGAAGTACACAGTCATCTTCGTTTACGCACTGTATTAGGCACAACAGTGATTTCGTACGAACGTACAACTGTACCTTCGTTTTCTTACACGGTAACTGTTCCAACTGTAACAATTGTACTGAATCAACAATAATCGAAGGAATCAGATTTTCATTATCGTCCTATATATTCTCAATCAATGAAATCTATTTTTATCATGCAGTAATCATACAGTAGGAATTTGGATATACAAGATATCTATTTTTATCACTGTTCAGCAGTTATCATTTTGAATGAGACTTATTTCGAAATTATTCAACAACAAAATTTAAGTAACAAAATTGTGTAAATCAAAAATTTTCAACTTTATAGATGCTCTAAAGCTGAAAAAAATCAGGGGCACCTGTTTTGGAAATGTCCAATTTTTTCAGCTTTGAAGATTACAAAACAAGACAAACAAGACAAAATTAATGCACTAGTGCAATATTTACAATTTATTGGGAAATTACTTTTTCTTCATTTTTAATCTATTACAGTGGTTCTCAAAGTGTGGGTCGCGACCCACTGGTATATAATATTTGATTTTATTTTAAAAATAATCATATTAATTTTGAATAATTTAATAAATAAATGAATAACAATACTGAGAATTTTAATAATTAATGTTTTTATATAATTGGATTCAATTACAAAACCCAATTTAAAATTCAATTTTCTATTACAACAGAAGAATTTCATTGAAAATGCGATTCATACCGTTCAATTCATTTTGAAGGTAACTTAAACGTGTACGGCAAATATTTGTTGTACAAAATTTTTGTCTTGGAAATCATAATGATTTCCTTTACGTTTATTTTATAATCCCAAAAGAAAGTTAATATTTTATTAAGGATTTAATGTGAAGTGATTGTTTTAGCATTTTCGCATGTATATTTTCGCAAATTTATATATTTGATAAATTCAATAACGTCATAATAATCTGATTTTCATTTGTTTTACTTGCAAATAAAGTAAATGGAATTCACTATCAAAACCTTACTTAATGTTATATAGTTTCAAAAGCATGTTAAGCAGAATGAACATAAACATTTATTCAATAAAAAGGCAAATAATTACCAAAATCCGGAGGATGTTACTTTGTCATTTGTTTTCGACAGCTTGTGAGTTTGCCTAGTTTTTACAGTACACAACTGATTTCAAAAGTAATTTCTATTCTGGATTTGACACCACCGTTGCAATTGCCAAGTCAACGGAATAGATTGTGAACAATCAAACGTATACAATGTTCAGCTTGAAAATGCAAATGAGATCCAGAAATTTTTTGCGTCTCTGCATTGCTTTTGCAATCAGCTTTATTAATGAGAAGCCAGTTATTGTGTATTTATGTCTTGCGGTTGTGAATAGCATGAATACTGCCTTAGATAAAGTCTTAGATAATAAATTAAAGAAAAAATTGAAAAGTTTAAAGATGAAAGTTGTTGAAAAAAACATGAAAGTTGAAAAAGAAAGCTACTGAGCAGGTTCTTGCTTGCAAACATAATTATTAATGAATATTAATTTTTCAATAACAAACGAATACGGTGAATATTCATCGCATAATTATAATTATCATAATTAGCATGCAAACGTTTTGGGCAGCATTGATAGTCGTGCGCATGATTCAATGTTAATGTGAAGCACGAAAACGTGAATTCCACGTGCTGGATACCATTGCCACATGATGTTTCTCAGTTGATGCGACAATACCGAGTGATGGAAATCAGGTACATCATATTCTTGTATCACTGTCTTTCGAATTTTATGAAAAAATTTCATTACAAGAGAAAAAACTGGCACATGTGTTTTCAATCAGGTTTTGTTCCTTTACTTCAAATGCTAAGTGGAAGTGGTCTGGCAGCAGATTGAAAACTTTTACGTTCAGTTCGGTTGTAAATGTCTAATATATAAAGGATACTCTGGAAATTAAATTTCACAGTTTCGTTTTAATAACGGAAAACCGGGATTGTATACTGCCCATGCAGTAGGTTTCTCCGTGAACACAAGTTTATGTTCATACCACTGTGTGTTTCAGTTACATAGCCTGAAGACACCATTTCCAACATTTCACGAAGACAAAGGATCACGCGCAAAGCTGTATCCCGCCGTTATTGTTATGAATAATTATATTACATAAGCTGATCAATAATGCTGCTTGTCTTTGCTATTTAAATATTTATCACTAACAATTACGGTTATAATTGCTGTGCTATTTTTTCACTGTCCAACATACTGTTTCTACCATTTATTACTGATTAAATAGTATATTAGCAATTTATGGTAAAATTCCTACAAGTAATTATTCTTTGTAAATATTGCTTTATCAGTATTATTTATAATGTTTCTCAAAAAATATTCCTCATATCATTTATTTTCAAATTATTCAGCAGTTATGGTACTTTTCTTTATACTAGCCTACTCTGCTTGACGGTCTGGTTCAGTTCCTGGAAAAAGAGCTTTAAGCGAAAAAGCATTGTACCAGGACATTATAGCATGTGCTTACAATACATCCGTTGGAGCAAAAGTCGCAATATACACAACAAAATTTATGTGAAATTTTTATAAAAATGTTTACATACTTTATAGTTCATATTATTCATTGAACCAACGTTTCACAGCTCAACGTTTGGTTTCTTGGTGATGAAACTATCAAGTGCTACTCCTTACGTTTTCTCTCATGTTGAATTTCTTGAAAACAAGATATTATTCCAAGAACATCCCAACTTGTAGATGTTCTTACTCGGTCCCACTGTTCACTTATTGGTCTTTGACCACGCTATTTTATTGGACCGTCAAATCTTTGTCGTATTGGTTTTCATTTTATTGGGCCGTCAAGTCTTTGTCGTATTGGTTTTCCTTGTCTAATTGCTCATTGATTCAAATCTTTCCCTTGTGATTAGCTGTANTGCTCCGATCTTCATGTATTATTCTTCATACTGTAGCTTCGGTGTCTTCGTCTTCATTTTCTGCAGGAAAGATCTCATTAGCTCGGTCCGTGTCCGCTGCACCACTCTCCCCCTCATGAAGAGCACGTCCCGTGCTCACTTCCTGCGTCTGTATGAAATCTCGGAGCCAGGCTGGTCGCCGCGTCTTTCTCCTCTCCCGTTGTCTCCCCTGGGCTCCGTCTTCTTCTCGAGTACCGTGGTACGGCTTCAGCCGGTCGAAGTGTACTACCATCCGTTCCCTTCCACCACCCACCTTCTCTACCCGGTACGTGTTCCAATCCAGCTTCCTCTGGACTTGGTACGGACCGTCCCAATACGCCCCAAGTTTGTTCTTTGTGGGGAGTTGCATCCACACGAGATCGCCAGGCTCGTAGACAGGTCCGTAGGCTTTTCGATCTTTCCAAGCATTTTGGCGTCGTTGTTCCCGGCCGGCTTTCTTTCGGACCACCTCGTACACCCGCTCCAAATCTCTGCGCAGGTGCTGCACGTACTCCCCTGCGGACCTCACTGGTGCATCCGTCGGCACTCCGTACATCAGATCCACTGGCAGCCGGAGCTCTCTGCCGAACAGAACACGNCCTTTAATGTAAGTGAATGATGTGCCATAAATTCACGTACATCAAAAAAGCATCTAAATGCAATAATGAATATACAAAATGATTACAAAAATTAGTAAATGTAAACTTCTTACCGTCCATTATATTCAGTAGGACATGATTCAGAACTATACTGTTCTGGCTTAATGTGAGTTATTGATCCGTCATTTTGCTGAAAAAGGAAAAAATAATATCAGTGCAGTTTTTTTCCAACTGGGCGTGGTCTTGAATAAAAGAAAACTGTTGTCTCCATTGAACCAGTAAGTGCGTTATTCAAATGGCTGCTGATAGCAAAATTAGTAACCAACCAGTATACAATCCCGGTTTTCCGTTATTAAAACGAAACCGTGAAATTCAATTTCCAGGGTATCCTTTATATATTAGACATTTATAACCGAACTGAACGTAAAAGTTTTCAATCTGCCGCCAGACCACTTCCACTTAGCATTTGAAGTAAAGGAACAAAACCTGATTGAAAACACATGTGCCAGTTTTTTCTCTTGTAATGAAATTTTTTCATAAAATTCGAAAGACAGTGATACAAGAATATGATGTACCTGATTTCCATCACTCGGTATTGTCGCATCAACTGAGAAACATCATGTGGCAATGGTATCCAGCACGTGGAATTCACGTTTTCGTGCTTCACATTAACATTGAATCATGCGCACGACTATCAATGCTGCCCAAAACGTTTGCATGCTAATTATGATAATTATAATTATGCGATGAATATTCACCGTATTCGTTTGTTATTGAAAAATTAATATTCATTAATAATTATGTTTGCAAGCAAGAACCTGCTCAGTAGCTTTCTTTTTCAACTTTCATGTTTTTTTCAACAACTTTCATCTTTAAACTTTTCAACTTTTTCTTTAATTTATTATCTAAGACTTTATCTAAGGCAGTATTCATGCTATTCACAACCGCAAGACATAAATACACAATAACTGGCTTCTCATTAATAAAGCTGATTGCAAAAGCAATGCAGAGACGCAAAAAATTTCTGGATCTCATTTGCATTTTCAAGCTGAACATTGTATACGTTTGATTGTTCACAATCTATTCCGTTGACTTGGCAATTGCAACGGTGGTGTCAAATCCAGAATAGAAATTACTTTTGAAATCAGTTGTGTACTGTAAAAACTAGGCAAACTCACAAGCTGTCGAAAACAAATGACAAAGTAACATCCTCCGGATTTTGGTAATTATTTGCCTTTTTATTGAATAAATGTTTATGTTCATTCTGCTTAACATGCTTTTGAAACTATATAACATTAAGTAAGGTTTTGATAGTGAATTCCATTTACTTTATTTGCAAGTAAAACAAATGAAAATCAGATTATTATGACGTTATTGAATTTATCAAATATATAAATTTGCGAAAATATACATGCGAAAATGCTAAAACANGACTCCATTTCAGCTACTTCCCTTTTTACCGGTTTCCATATCAACCACTCATCCATTCCTAGGCTAAATTTTACAGAAAAGGGAAACCCTTATTACTTACATAGCACGGAAATTATTAAATAAAAAAATACTTTATTTGTGATAACTAACAACTAACTTTGTGATAACTTAATGTGCCAGCCATTTTAACCTACGACAGAGTGCAGAAGCATACTGAGGACGCCGCGACAAACTGCGACGAGATCGTTCAATCAAGCACATTTTCACCTATATGCCTACTTGCTTACCTTTTATAAGTTATGTGCAACAAAGAAGGGCAACTGTTATCGACAACCAATTAAAATTAACGTGACAGATCATTCTACTGTAAACCCAGACAGAACTATTGATTCTCAGGTTAACGGTAACTGAATCAAAGTTTAATTAATCAAAGCCAGCAATTTTCGATGAGTAATACTCTCCTAACGAACGTAAAGACTACTCCCGTACTTTAATATTTTACGCGACCCACCCAGAAACTGCTCGCGACCCACTGGTGGGACCCATCGTTTACGTATTATAGATAGATAGAATCAGAATGTGGCTCTCGACTCAAGTATTCATATTTCACGTATTCATCTTCCTTAGAGCGCATCCAGCTCATTCCCTTTAATGTAAGTGAATGATGTGCCATAAATTCACGTACATCAAAAAAGCATCTAAATGCAATAATGAATATACAAAATGATTACAAAAATTAGTAAATGTAAACTTCTTACCGTCCATTATATTCAGTAGGACATGATTCAGAACTACACAGTTCTGGCTTAATGTGAGTTATTGATCCGTCATTTTGCTGAGAAAGGAAAAAATAATATCAGTGCAGTTTTTTTCCAACTGGGAGTGGTCTTGATTAAAAGAAACTGTTGTCTCCATTGAACCGTAAGTGCGTTATTCAAATGGCTGCTGATAGCAAAATTAGTAACCAACCAAATGACATATGCGTGATATCATGCGTAAAATTCAGTGAATGTGCGAGCTAACACGTAACGTTAGCATTAGTGCCATTTGTAACAAGAAAATTGGAAGTGTTCCTACAACATTCCAGATTTTTCAAGCAGATTATTCACTATTCTAATATTACACCCGGAAGTTAACATCCAATCTTGATAAATTTCAACAGGCAACAAATTTATTTACAAACAGTGGGAGCAGATTTATATATCAGGAGGAAAATCGGTAATAGACCTACAAATGAAAACGTGCCGGCAAACAGAAATATTGGAGGTGTTCAAAAGTATGCGCTGAATGTACAGCATGTGTTCCTAGTTATTAACAATTACTTTATTTTGGTATCGGATAGAGAAGGCGGCGGGGTGCAGTGTGGACAGATTTAGAAGTTCTGGCTGGGATCGATAGAAGAGATCACATTGAAAATTGCCGGGTAGATGAGCACATGGCCTATAAAAACATGGGGTACGGATGGTACATTCAAGGTTGCACCTCAATGATATGAATAGCATTTTACCATCCATGCCATTGTGGTGAGTAAGCTATTGCCAGTAATTTGTTGCTATGTACGGTTAAAGATATTGGAAAATAAGAGTTTATTTTTCAAGCTTCAATAAACAAAGCGGCTGTTCTTAGCGTCAACCTTTATCCACAAACAATAATTTGTAATTTTGAAATCGCTCTGATACCACTTTGTTAATGTCGTTCACTGATATGTTGTTTATTATTGTTGTTGTTAGTGCTGTTGGCTAGTGAAAAATAAAAATCACTATTTAACTTATTTTTTGTATTATTTTTTCTGAATTATTACTATCGCATTTGATATAACGTCACTTTGGTGCAATAAAATATAGAATAATGATAAAAATTATTTTC
>JYDQ01000410.1:0-11362 GCA_001447655.1 Trichinella patagoniensis
GATGTTTGTGATGCCACATTTAGAACAAACTGATGTGAACATGACTAAGCACGGTGTCCAGAGCGAAAGGAACCTGAAAACAGTTCAGCTAATGATGTTATATGTTATTATAGATATTCATGTATTCATATTCATATTCAGATAGATATTCAAATTCAATCCATGTAGCAGTCGCATCTTCCAGCTATCTAAATAATCAAATTCAATACTTACTGATGAACGATACTATTTGTGATAAGCAAAGGCACACTGGGACGGCTAGGAAACGCCATTACGTCCATGCGAACACTAGTTGCAAACGGTACAAGCTTCATAAGATGACGTAATCCACAAACTACTTACTAACTTTTGTCATATCACATTGGAAACGCACTGACGAAAGATCTATACGGGCACCAGCGCTACTCGACTGTCTCAACGTAATCTGCTAGAATTACAATCATTTACTTCTTTCGTACTCTTATGATAAGTGAAACCTCACTAGTACCAATGATGAACGTCACTGCGTCAACTTCAACTCAGAGGGCCATCAGAAGAAACATCGAATACGCTTGATGTTAATGTAATGCTGTCATGGATAAAATGTGCACAGTTTACGTATCCAACTGCAATCAGGAGCAAGTTAAATACTTACCGATGTTTGTGATGCCACATTTAGAACAAACTGATGTGAACATGACTAAGCACGGTGTCCAGAGCGAAAGGAAACTGAAAACAGTTCAGCTAATGATGTTATATGTTATTATAGATATTCATGTATTCATATTCATATTCAGATAGATATTCAAATTCAATCCATGTAGCAGTCGCATCTTCCAGCTATCTAAATAATCAAATTCAATACTTACTGATGAACGATACTATTTGTGATAAGCAAAGGCACACTGGGACGGCTAGGAAACGCCATTACGTCCATGCGAACACTAGTTGCAAACGGTACAAGCTTCATAAGATGACGTAATCCACAAACTACTTACTAACTTTTGTCATATCACATTGGAAACGCACTGACGAAAGATCTATACGGGCACCAGCGCTACTCGACTGTCTCAACGTAATCTGCTAGAATTACAATCATTTANTGTGTTATTTAGTATCTATTTTTTAGTTTGACTATTGCTCTGTTCATGTTTCTACCGTGATCAGTCATGTGTCTCAACAGTTCCGCTTTCTGGTTTTCTTCATCTTCACAGTAAGAATGAATTTTATACATTTTTTTTAGCAAAGGGTTGTGTCAGTGCAGTGGAACTATTTCTATAAACTTGAATATCTTTCTCTAATGGTGGTTCAGGTTTCCCTGAATGGATTGAAAAGATGTACAAAAATCTGTAAGTAATTGAGTATCTATAATCTGTTACTATTATTAGTATCTTCTAATTCCACTTATATCTGATCCTGTATGCTTCTTATCGAATTAAATAGTGTACGTCAACATAATTGAAACGTTTTGGAATTCCTGTTGCTCTTGCCAACATGGTATGTCACCTTTACCTCAATGCGTTCTAAATGTGCCATCACAAAAATAGCACATTTTACCCATTATAGGAATGCATTACATCATCAACATCGAGCTCTTTCATACTCCTGCGTAAGTTTAAGTTGGCTTAATGGCGTTACCCAGTATTGCTCCAGAATTATCGCAATAGTACGATATAATTAAATAATGATTGTAATAGTAGCATATATCGTGAATATAGTCGATTTGCACTGGTTTTCGGATACGTCATACAAGTCTGGTAGTGCGTGTTGCCATCAGTGCGTTTGGTGAGTATTTTTGTAGAGTATGTGAGTAGGTAAATTTTAGTTTTTGTAAGTAGAGATTTGTTTTTCTTGATGAGTGATAGCATCCACACTGCGGTGTTGCTTATCACATTTAGGATAACAACGATGCACTGTTATTTGTCTTCAATTAATTTTTTATAATATGGCTGTTTTATATCAATTTTGTTTAACATGCTTTACTTTTCAGCACACTTGTTTTGCAAATATTTTCAGAATCAAATTACGTTTAGATATAGATGAATGAATTCTTTGGTAACTATCCGTTATTGAACATGTTTTTTTACAAAGATTCGTAATCACGTCGATAAATACGTCATCACAAAGCACTACTACCAGTTGATGCCGCTCAGTTTGGCGACGTATGTACATTTTACTTTTATAAACTATGAAAGTTGCAAAGTGTAAATTTTGTCGTTTTAGTTTTTCAGGTTTTTATAATTTTGCTTTTCATAAATTTTTCATAATAATTGCTTTTTATAATTTTTTATAATTATTGTTTGGTACTAGTGTTTTCTAGATTTTATTGTAAATCTAAGTCTAAAAAGACAAGAAGCTATGGGTAAGTATGAAGATAAATAGGTAAGTGAACTAATAATTAAGGGTAAGTCAGATAAGAATAGGTGTGAAGGTAAGTATACTGCACAGGTGAGTACTGTATCAGTGAAGGCAGGTAGTGTGAAGGTAAGTATAATTGTGAAAGTAAGTATAAGTGAAGGTAAGTAGTGTTTAGGGTGAAGGTAAGTATAAGTGTGGTGGTAAGTAGTGTTTAGGGTGAAGGTAAGTAAAAGTGTGGTGGTAAGTAGTGTTTAGGGTGAAGGTAAGTAAAAGTGTGGTGGTAAGTAGTGTTTAGGGTGAAGGTAAGTAAAAGTGTGGTGGTAAGTAGTGTTTAGGGTGAAGGTAAGTAAAAGTGTGGTGGTAAGTAGTGTTTAGGGTGAAGGTAAGTAAAAGTGTGGTGGTAAGTAGTGTTTAGGGTGAAGGTAAGTAAAAGTGTGGTGGTAAGTAGTGTTTAGGGTGAAGGTAAGTAAAAGTGTGGTGGTAAGTAGTGTTTAGGGTGAATAATATTGAAATTACAAATTTTAAAAAGCCTGAGGTGATTCATTTAATAAAATATGCAAATTTATAACAGCCTATGGGTAATATGCAAATTTTTATTTGACTTCAGGCTACGCCTTAGGCTATGCCTCAGGCAAAATTCTTAAAATTTCGAATTTTTTAAAATATAGCCCCAGGCTTTACCCTCAGGCTATGCCCCAGGGCAAATAAAAATTTGCATATTCCCGCAGGCTATCCCCCAGGCAATTTATAGCACAATATTTGACCTGAGGGGGTTTTTATGCAAATTTTTAATCGCCTCAGGGTAATATGCAAATTTTTATCTGCCCTCAGGCTACGCCNATAATGTTCATTTTACTGCGCTATTACTGATGGAAAATTAGGTTGTTCTTCGTGAAGCAAAGTAAATAGTCATTTGCATAATTTACTTATTATACAATTGACCAAGCACATCGATTTTATTAGGTTATGCAGTTCACTGCAATGCTATCAATCTAGCACGTGGTCAACTATAATTCCGCTCTTCAACACCATCCATGAATAACTGGTAAGTTGGATTTGATATTTTGGTGGTGGTATGCTATGCATGTTACTTTACATATATGGTGAATGGAAACTGGCGGGTGTCTTTCTAGTGTTATTATTGCTAAGTTTTAGATACATCAGATGCTGAAGACGAAGAAGTATCTATTTCTGTTTTTTATTTATAGATGACTGCATCAATATAATTCACTTTTAGAATTTACATTGTTTCATTTTAATATCAATGAATATGAAACAACCGAGTTCTGACGAATTCGAAATCTAACTGAATATGGTAACTATGCATCATGATGAATATGCCTTGCTTTTTACTTGAATTTTTTTGTTAAATTTAGGTTGAAGGTTGCAGTGCCATTAGCGCCACATTGCTTTCATTCTAACTGCAGCACTAATGTTAAATTATCATGTATATGATATCATAGATTAGGTGGCCTTGATTCAATTCTTTTAAGAATTGAAAATTACATTTGCCTTGCTACATTTTGAAAATGCCCAGATGCAATCTATTATCAGTAAAGACGTAAAAGCTGCTGAACTGTGGTTGTTGGAGATGATGAGTTTGTTCTAAATGCGGCATCACAAACATCCGTAAGTATTTAACTTGCTCCTGATTGCAGTTGGATACGTAAAGTGTGCACATTTTATCCATGACAGCATTACATTATCATCAAGCGTATTCGATTATTCTTCTGATGGCCCTCTGAGTTGAAGTTGACGCAGTGACGTTCATCATTGGTACTAGTGTGGTTTCACTTATCATAAGAGTAAGAAAGAAGTAAATGATTGTAATTCTAGCAGATTACGTTGAGACAGTCGAGTAGCGCTGGTGCCCGTATAGATCTTTCGTCAGTGCGTTTCCAATGTGATATGACAAAAATTAGTAAGTAGTTTTTGTTTATAATAGCTGTGGATTATGAAGTCTCATGAAGCCCTTACTGATGCCAACCAGTGTTCACCTGGCGCTTTAATGGCGTTTTCTAGCCGTCCCAGTGTGCCTTTTCACAAATAGAAGAAATTTCATACTGTTTATGACAGCAATGAAATACGTTAAGTAAATGCAACAGGTCGCTGTACCTCCCAGCATTTTGTTCTTGATAGCAATGGATTACGTCACCATCAGAAAATTTTTGTTCAGTCGCAGCTGATGCCACTCAAATAGCGTTTCCTACGGTTCTGATGTTTTTCCTTGTCACGCAAGGTAAGAAAGAATTGCATTCTTTTTTGTAGAAGAATTGTATTTAATGTTTTAGTGCGTAACTGTGAAGACGAGAGCCGCATCTTGAATGATCTCCATTGAATAACGTAAGTAGCTATTTATTCATTTATGCTGCTGTTATTCGTCTTCAATTAATTTCTATCATATGGCTGTAATATAGAATATAACTATATTCAACTATGAATTTTAGAATCATTGCAAGTTTATATTAAATTCATTAAGAGCAGTAGAGAGCGTAAAGTACTGGTACGTAGCATCAAAGTAAGTGAAAAGGTAACACCGCACAGGTAAGTGGAATGCAGGTAAGTAGAGCTGAAGCGGATATAAAGTGATTGCGTACAGGTAAATGGATTGCAGGTAAGTATACAGATATAGGGAAGTATGATAACTTAGGGTGCAGGTGAGTAAAATGAAAAGGTAAGTTGTGCAGGTAAATATATAAAGGATTATATTGTCGTAGCGTAAGTGGATTGAAGTGCGAGAGCGTAGAGGTGAAGGTAAGTATGATGCGTACCTCTACGCTGAGTGCAGTAGGGGAAAGCCTCGGTCAGAAGTGAGGTAAGTATTGAATTGCAGAAGTAGGCAAATTTTCGAAAAAAGTGCTTGAGGGAATGCCCTTCTCGTCGCCTGAAAACAATGAAAATTTGCATAACTTTTGGCAAATATTGTGCAATAAAATGCGTGGGAAATAGCCGGCGGAAATATGCAAATTTTTATTCACCCTGGGGCATAGCCTGAGGCGACGCCTAGGGCTAATTTCAAAAAATTTCGAAATTTTCAAAAAATTGCCTGAGGCATAGCCCCAGGCGTAGCCTGAGGGCAAATAAAAATTTGCATATTACCCTAAGGCGATTAAAAATTTGCATAAAAACCCCCTTAGGTCAAATATTGTGCTATAAATTGCCTAGGGGATAGCCTGCGGGAATATGCAAATTTTTATTTGCCCTGGGGCATAGCCTGAGGCGACGCCTAGGGCTAAATTTCAAAAAATTTTGAAATTTTCAAAAAATTGCCTGAGGCATAGCCCCAGGCGTAGCCTGAGGGCAAATAAAAATTTGCATATGCCTTCAGGCTATCCCCCAGGCAATTTATAGCACAATATTTGACCTGAGGGGGGTTTTATGCAAATTTTTAATCGCCTCAGGGTAATATGCAAATTTTTTATGCCCTAAGGCTACGCCTGGGGCTATGCCTCAGGCAATTTTTTGAAAATTTCGAAATTTTTTGAAATTTAGCCCTAGGCGTCGCCCCAGGCTATGCCCCAGGGCAAATAAAAATTTGCATATTCCCGCAGGCTACGCCCAAAGCATTTTATTGCACAATATTTGCCTTCAGGGGGATATGCAAATTTTTATTTGCATTTAGGCTATGCCCAGGGCATTCCCTCAGGTATTTTTTTCGAAAATTTTAAATTTTCATTATTTAGAACTAGCCCCCCTAAATTTTGCAATTCCATACTTACCTGTTCTCCACTTACATCACTATTTAACTACGCTTTCCCGTACTCCACTCAGCGTAGAGGTACGCCTTCTACTTACCTTCAATCCACATAACTCTGTGATATTCTTCTTTATATACTTACCTGCACAACTTACCTTTTCATTTCACACACCTGCACCATACGTTATCGTACTTACCTGCAGTCCATTTACCTGTACGCAATCACTTTAATATCCGCTTCGACTCTACTTACCTGCATTACTTTATCCACTTTGTGCTACCTACGTACGAGTACTTTACGCTCTCTACTGCTCTTAATGAACTCTTACAATATAAACATGCCATGATTCTAAAATTCATTGTTGAATATAGTTATATACCATATTACAGCCGTATATATAGTTATATACCAAACTACGTATTTCGATGGAGACAAGGACAAGGAAAAACACTTGCGTGACAAGGAAAAACATCAGAACCGTAGGAAACGCAATTTGAGAGTGCCATCGGCTGCGACTAAACAAATTTTCTGATGACGTAATCCATTGCTATGAACAACAAAATGCTGGGATGTACAGCGACATACCTGTTCTATTTAACGTATTTCATTGCTGCCATAAACAATATCGAATTCCTTCTTTGTGAATTTGTGATAAGCAAAGGCACACTGGGACGGCTAGGAAACGCCTTTACGTCCATGCGAACACGGGTTGCAAACGGTACAAGCTTCATGGGATGACGTAATCCACAGCTATTATAAACAAAANCAACTTCAACTCAGAGGGCCATCAGAAGAAACATCGAATTCGCTTGATGATAATGTAATGCTGTCATGGATAAAATGTGCACAGTTTACCTATCAACCTGCAATCAGGAGCGAGTTAAATACTTACCGCTGTTTGTGATGCCACATTTAGAACAAACTGATGTGAACATGACTAAGCACGGTGTCCAGAGCGAAAGGAACCTGAAAACAAATCAGCTAATGATGTTATATGTTATTATAGATATTCATGTATTCATATTCATATTCAGATAGATATTCAAATTCAATCCATGTAGCACTCGCATCTTCCAGCTATCTAATTAATCAAATTCAATACTTACCGATGAACGATACTGTTTGTGATAAGCAAAGGCACACTGGGACAGCTAGGAAACGCCTTAACGTCCATGGGAACACGGGTTGCTACGGTACAAGCTTCATGGGATGACGTAATCCACAGCTATAAACAAACACTACTCACTAATTTTTGTCATATCACATTCGAAACGCACTGACAGCAACAAGCACCAATACGTTGTCAGGATTTGTACGAACGCTGTTCGACTGACTCAGCGAAATCTGCTACAATTACAATCCATTCCTTCTTACTTTTATAATAAGTGAAACCACACTAGAACAACTGGTAAACGTCACTGCACCAAACACTGTACGATCCAACTGCAATCAGGAGCAAATTCAATACTTACGAATGTTTGTGATGCCACATTTAGAACGAAATGATGTGAAGATGCCTTATCACGTTGCCCAGAGCAAAAGGAACACCATAAAAACTCAGCTGATGACGTAATCTCTAATTACAGAAGTTACCTAATTCTACCTATATCTAATACGCCTATCGTCTGTTATCTAATTAAACAAATTCAAAACTTACTGTTTTTTGTCACGTTTTTTGAACGCTCTGTCAGCAACTCCAACAACCACTGTTCAACAGCTTTTACCCGCCTTTACTGATAATAGATTGCATCTGGGCATTTTCAAAATGTAGCAAGGCAAATGTAATTTTCTATTCGTAAAAGAATTGAATCAAGACCACCTAATCTATGATATCATAAACATGATAATTTAATATTAATGCTGCAGTTAGAATGAAAGCAATGTGGCGCTGATAGCACTGCATCCTTCAACCTAAATTTAACAGAAAAATTCAAGTAAAAAGCATGGCATATTAATCACGATGCATACTTACCATATTCAGTTAGATATCAGAATTTGGTTGTTTCATATTCATTGATATGAAAATAAAATAATGTAAATTCTAAAAGTGAATTATATTAATGCAGTCATCTATAAATAAAAAACAGAAATAGATACTTCTTCATCTTCAGCATCTGATGTATCTGAAAATTAGCAATAATAACACTAGAAAGACACCCGCCAGTTTCCATTCACCATATATGTAAAGTAACATGCATAGCATACCACCACCAAAATATCAAATCCAACTTACCAGTTATTCATGGATGGTGTTGAAGAGCGGAATTATAGTTGACCACGTGCTAGATTGATAGCATTGCAGTGAACTGCATAACCTAATAAAATCGATGTGCTTGGTCAATTGTATAATAAGTAAATTATGCAAATGACTATTTACTTTGCTTCANCCCTCAGGTCAAATATTGTGCTATAAATTGCCTGGGGGATAGCCTTAGGGCATATGCAAATTTTTATTTGCCCTTGGGCGTAGCCTGAGGGCAAAGCCTGGGGCTATATTTTAAAAAATTCGAAATTTTCAGAATTTTGCCTGAGGCATAGCCTAGGGCGTAGCCTGAAGTCAAATAAAAATTTGCATATTACCCATAGGCGATTAAAAATTTGCATATTTCATTAAATCGCCTGTCTTTTTAAAATTTATTCACCTGCACTTACACCCTATACAGAACTTGCCTTTACCCTTTATTAATCACTACATCCTTCCTCACTTCAACCTAATCACTGCTTACCTTCACAATTATACTTCCCTTCACCCTATACACTACTTACCTTCACAGTTATACTTACCTTCAACCTAAACAGTACTTACCTTCACAGTTATACCCACCTTCATCCCTATACACTACTTACCTTCACGCTTATACTTACCTTCACCCTAAACACTACTTACCTTTACACATATACTTACCTTCACCCTAAACACTACCTTCACACTTATACTTACCTTCACACCTATTCTTACCTGACTTACCCTTAACAACTCACTGTTTATCTTCATACTTACCCATAGCTTCCTTGTCTTTTTAGACTTAGATTTACACTAAAATCTAGAAAACACTAGTACCAAACAATTTTAAAAAATTATAAAAAGCAATTATGAAAACATTATGAAAAGCAAAATTATAAAAACCTGAAAAACTAAAACGACAAAATTTACAATTATTTACATTTACATTTACAAAAAATTTACATTTACTTATACATAGTTTATAAAAGCAAAATGTACATACGTCGCCAAACTGAGCGGCATCAACTGGTAGTAGTGCTGTGATGACGTATTTATCGACGTAATTACGAATCTTTGTAAAAACACCACATGTTCAATAAATAATACACTACAAATTCAACAAAAGTTCAACAAATATATACAATAATAACAATACAATAAATAATACAATATATAATACAAAAATAAAAACAATAAAGTAAAGCATGTTAAACAAAGATGATATAAAACAGCCATATTATAAAAAATTGAAGGGAAATAACAGTGCATTGTTCCTTAACTATACAAATTTGTAGAAAAACTACTTGCTAGTCATACAACATGTCTTTCAGGATGCAAGCATCTAAACGCACTGAAATTTTCAATTAAATATTTTAAGCATGTGATAAGCAACACCGCAGTGTGAACGCTATCACTCATCAATAAAAAACAAAAATTTCTACTTACAAAATACAAAAAAACTTACCTACTCACATAATACTCTACAAAAATGCTCACCAAACGCACTGATGGCAACACGCACTACCAGACTTGTGTGATGTATTCGAAAACCAGTGCAAATCGACTATATTCACGATATATGCTACTATTACAATCATTATTTAATTATATCATATTCCTGTGATAAGCGAAGCCACACAGATTTCTGGACCAATACTGGGTAACGCCATTAAGCCAACCTAAACAAACGCAGGAGTATGAAAGAGCTCGATGTTGATGATGTAATCCATTCCTATAATATGCAAAATGTGTACTTATTTTTGTGATGCCACATTTAGAACACATTGAGGTAAAGGTGACATACCATGTTGGCAAGAGCAACAGGAATTCTAAAACGTTTAGATTATATTATGTTGACGTACACTATTTAATTCGATAACAANCGTAAACGTATTAACATGAAGCATCGCAAATTACTAAAAATAAACGGAAATGCTATCACTGCGTATTTATGCATGTTGTGTAATTTAGTTGCTTGAAAGTACAAGGTGATTCAATAATTTATACTTTATCAATGCTTTTCTTCTAATCAAAATTATATGGATAATTTTAAATAGCTCCCACTGAAAACACTTGCAAAAATAAAATACTTTTTCAGATTTATGGAAAATTAAACAGTTGTCATGAAATTTTGAAATTTAGTCAAACTAAAAAATAGATACTAAATAACACAGAGAAATAAAACAATGGATTACAAAATGAATGAAATTCAAATATCATCGTGATGCACTGTTATTCGGCTTCAATCACTTTTTATAATATGGCTGTTTCTCATAAGTATCATTTCAACCGCTATCCTGAGTTCATACAAAGCGCACGCAACCTAATATATAGAACAGAAATAAATATAGTTGCATTACGTCCTTGATGATATACCAATGAAGACAATTCAGCAAAAAATAAAGTTGAAATTATTTAATAAATAATTTGTCATATAAACAAAATATTTTTTACCCACGCTCTTTACAGATATTGCGCTGTATCATCTTGTACATCTAAAAAGATATATTTCTAATGTAAAATTCAAATTTCAAATTTACTAAAATCAAAGGCAACCAATCTACAATATTACTTACATTACGTTGCACGTACGAATACAACAACAGACGTGCTGCTGATGGCATAACTTACATTCTAAATATCTCGCAAAGAATCATTTTGCGCAGCTGCTTGTTGGCCATCATTTTTATTGAAATTTCACGGGAATAAACAAGATTGCAAATCAACAGCAGATGAAAATAATTATGATGCATAGTGGCATCATCTTCCCATGATAGGATTTTTTATATTCATTGATATGAAAATAAAATAATATAAATTCTAAAAGTGAATTATATTAATGCAGTCATCTATAAATAAAAAACAGAAATAGATACTTCTTCGTCTTCAGCATCTGATGTATCTAAAACTTAGCAATAATAACACTAGAAAGACACCCGCCAGTTTCCATTCACCATATAAGTAAAGTAACATGCATAGCATGCCACCACCAAAAATACCAAATCCAACTTACCAGTTATTCATGGATGGTGTTGAAGAGCGGAATTATAGTTGACCACGTGCCAGATTGATAGCATTGCAGTGAACTGCATAACCTAATAAA
>JYDQ01000411.1:0-10677 GCA_001447655.1 Trichinella patagoniensis
CAGTTTTTTCATTTTTTAAATCAAAAAATTACTGGCATATCGTAATTGTCTTGTATATCATAAAATAAGTTCATTAAATTATGCAGATTTCGAAATTCTCATTTTATATCTTATTCTTGTTGGTTTTTTGTACAATAGCCCTTCATCCCTCTTGGTAGTTGAATGCCGTGCTTTGCTATGCTTTAGCGTTCCGCGGGGCTTTATATGGCATTGCTCGTATTAATTAACGTTTTATGGTTGCGTTATCAATAGCGTAGCGCTTGTTCGTTTAATTAACGTTGCTTGCACGGGCCCTATATTTTTTGTATGGTTATATTGATATTGTATGTCCGCATGTTATTGTTAAGCTAAAAGTGTGAGTATTTTATATAAAGGACGGTAAGAATTTAGTCCTCCGATTACCAAACTGAATTTCGATCAACTATGCAGAACAAAAACACCTCACTTCTTTCGCTCCCCCCTGTGACGCTCCTACGCTCGTCTCTGGAGGCGCGTCCACTAGTTTGTGAAACACCGATTTCATGTATTGAATCATAGAAGCAGTATTTGCTGAATGGAAGCTCTATGCAAATTTGTGTACAATCGAAATGTGTTTGCTAGCGTGAATTCAGTTGTGATTGTTGATGGCGTACTGTTTGTGGCGGGTGTAAAATGGGGTTTTCTCTGGGATGTCCAAAGGAAAATAGCAATCTGAATTGCTGTATTTTCTTTATCACTTCATTTTTTACATTAATTTGCATTCATAAAAGTGAACCGTAGATATATAAGACCCGTGTGAGGACTTAAGTAATCTTATTCTGCTCCGTTAGCGTGTTAATTCGTTAAACTTTAATGAAGAGATCTTATGCTCATAATATGACTAAATTTGGACTGTTGTTTATCGATCGCTGAATTATATGGCATATTATTAAGTATAGTCTATTGAAACGTTTGTTCATATTTATTCATAGTCGTCATAGTAAACTATGTGGAGAACATGGGTCAAGAAGCGCGATGGAGTCTGCTCTTCAATGTCATCAATAGTTGAAAGGTAAGCAATTTTTACAATTGTACTAACGTTCTTTGCAGGTATCAATACACACAATATGTTAGTTTCAAATTAACTTACTTCAGTTTCGCTGACTAACCTTCAGATCAGTTTCACCGCCTGGATATGTAATAATTTTTATATATAATCGACTATCCATACTAATTTACATCTCGTTGCGCTACGTAGGCACTTAGTTAAAAATGTTGTTATGCATTAAAGCGTAAAAAACGTTAAATTGTTTTGTAAAGTTTCATTGAAAACAACCGCGACCATGTGGAATAAATGGCTTCTGAAGTTGGCACATTGCCTTTATTAATACACAGTTAATTCGCCAATTTGAAACTTTCTTTAAACACAACCAGGATGCACGTGTTTCTCAAAATGGAACACCTTTGGTATTTCAATGAAAGAATCATTCAATATTTAATATCTGAAATGGTACGTTTTGCATTTCAGCGATCGAAGTTTCCTTCATTTTTAGGTCGTTTTGATTAATTTGATGCAAGTTGTTTCAAATCGGCAGGAAATGGTCATAGAACATTCGACATACTAACTTGATACTAATTTATGTCTTTGTAATCCACCACTGATATGAATTTTTAACGTTATTTCGCTTTTACATTGTACTATCGTATGCTTTGCATATCTTTTATTTGTTAATAAACTCATTTTACGCATTACTATGCTGTTCATCATCTTTATTATTCAATTGACTTTTCAATGATATTAAAATTATGGTTCTATGAGTGTATTTTCGCTTTCCAGCACTCTTTGAATTCCGCTTATATAAATTAACTGCAAATGCACTAGTTTGCGAAAACTCTAATTGGAAATGCTGTAAAAGTAAATAAACTAACAATTGATCACAACTGAATGTCTCCATGTATGGTATTGTTTCCAATATTTTCAGATCTTCACTTATAAGTTCAGAACAACTAATGGCATATTTTTAGAAACCTGAAGCGAATAAGAAATTGCTATTTTTGTTAATGAAAAGGAGTACTGCGGAGAATAATCGTACACAAATTGTCAAAAATTCGCATTCTATGATGTTTTGGGAATTTGATAAAATATCTAGATAGCAAATTTGACATTTATAAAAAAGAGAAAGTTAGTATTGCGCCAGAATTGTATTCTTCTCTCATTATTTTGTCCAAATCTTATTGGAGAAGTAAGTCGAGCGAAGAAATTGCATTTTGAAATTTTGAAATTTTAAGCATGCTGTAGGCAATAAAAAAAGGCAGGAACAAATTCAATTTGAAGCAATTACTTTTCTTCGCTCAATTCTTTAAAAAATTGCGATAAATGTTCACAAAATCATTTTCTTTGCATCTTTATTTGTATTTTATGTTTTATTTCTCCTACTTCCATTCCCACTAATATCAAATTTTTTTGACTTCGCCGTTTTGCGAAAAATGGCCAAAATTTTTTTGTCCAATTTTGAATTTTTTTGAGTAGCAGATATTTAAAATGATAAATAATAGTGTTATCGAGAATTTCAGCGGAAACTGCATGGTACTTCTGGAATAAATGGCCTCCAACATTGTCGTATTGCACCTATCTTAATACATAGGAAAGTTGTACGTCTGTAACTTCGTCGAAACGGAAGTAGCATGCGTGATTTTCAGCGATTGTAATATTTTTTGCATTTTAGTATGGGATTCAATCAAACTGCACTGCCTTGCGCATTCTTTTACTTGTTTGGGCAATCCATTTTTCCGTCATTTTCCTGCTGTTTCTATTAATTCGTTATAAGGTTTTTCAGAACATGCTAAAATGGAAATGAATTTTTCATTTTACTCATTTTATATTAATTTATCTTTGTTCTATGCTAGAATGAAATGAATTTTCAACATTATTTTCCTTCAATAAGGATTAATGCCTCAAAAAATTTGAAATTTTAATGATGCTGTAGGCAATAAAGAAAAGGCAGGAACAAATTCAATTTGAAGCAGATACTTTTCTACGCTCAATTCTGTTGCGATAAATCTTCAGAAAATATTTTTTTGCTTATTTATTTATAGTTTATGTTTCATTTCTCCTGCTTCCATTACATTACATAAACGTACATACATTTTGAATAATATACAATTGAAGAGTTTATATGAAAACTGAGAAAACAATTAGTTTTCCAGATTGACATTTATGAAAGGAATAAACGCAATATAGCATGAAACTTGCATTCCCATCACTCCATTTTGCCTCAATCTTATTCTAAAAGCGCAATTAATCAAAGAAAATAGGTTCACAAATTTAAGTTTTAGGGATACTGTAGAAATAAAAAAATAGGCAAGAACAAATTCTGTATGAAGAACAACCTTTCTCCGCTCGATTCTTTAAAAATTTGCGGAAAATCTTCACAAAATAATTTTCTCGCATACTTATTTATACTGTATGTTTTATTTATCTTCCTTCGATTGTCACTAATTTCTAATTTTTTCGACTTCGCCGTTTTGTGAAAAATGGCCAAAAGTATTTCGTCGAATTTTTTACTTATTTAAGTAGTCGATGTTCAAAATGATAAATAATAGTGTTATAGAACGTTGTAGCGGAAACTGCGAGGTAGTTTTGGAAAAAACGGCCTCGAAAGTCATCGTGTTTACCCTAACTTAATACATAGGAAAGTTGTCCATCTGTAACTTCGTCGAAACGGAACTAGCATGCGTGATTTTCAGCGAGTGTAATATTTTTTACATTTTAGTATGGGATTCAGTCAAACTGCACTGCCCTGCGCATTCTTTTACTTCTTTGGGCAATCCATTTTTCCGTCATTTTCCTGCTGTTTCTATTAATTCGTTGGAAGGTTTTTCAGAACAAGCTAAAATGGAAATAAATTTTTTATTATACTCATTTTATATTAATTTATCTTTATTTTATGCTAGAATGAAATGAATTTTCAACATTATTTTCCTTCAACAAACATTAATGCCTGAAAATCATAACGTACGCCTCGTTTGTCTAAAATTGTTAAAAATACTATCATTTAATTTAATAACATGTAGTTTATCATTTTTATTATACAGTTAGCTTCTCATTGATACCAAACATGTCCTTCTTTGAATTTTATTTCGCTTTTCAATTGTACCTATATGCCGCACATTAAAATGTGGTTTTAATGTGGACGTTTGAGATAACATTTGTATGAAATTGTAATAAAAGTCAATAAATTAAGAATACAACCTAACTGACTGTGCCCTTTCAGGGTATTTTTCCCAATCGTTTGAAATATTGACTTAAAGTTCAGTAATAGTAATGGAATATTGCTAGGAAAGGGCACCGAATGAGTTATTGCATTTGTTATAACTGAAAACACTAGTGCCTGAAATAAATGTTCATAAATTTTGAATAATATACAATCGATGATTTTCTTTTGAGAAATGTGAAAAAACATTTGGTTTTCAGGTTTGACATTTATGAAAAGAATAAATGGAATATTGCATCAAATTTGCATCGTCATCTCTTCATTTTGTCTGAATCTTATTCAAGAAGCGCAATTAATTAAAAAAATTACGTTTACAAAATTTTGAGGTTTAAGAATGTTGTAGGCGATAAAACAATTTCAGGAACAAATTTTATTTGAATGATTTTTCTTCGCTCAAATATTCAAACGCTTTGTAACAAAGTCTCACCACTTGGCTTTTCTTGCGTATTTATTTTCTCGCTATATTGTATTGCCTTTCTTTTCTTCTGGCTTTTTCCTTCTGGCTAATATTATATTTTACATTTATTTGTATAGCAATTTCTCGAAAAATGCGTAAGAAGCAATAGTGTGGCGATGTTCGTTGCTGTTTAATAATTTTTCCGTTTGATTCATAAAATTTGAAAAGGAAATCATTATATCAACCTTTTCGTAAATATTTTGGGCTATTATAGCCTTCGCTGTTTTATGGCGAACGTCGAACAACTTGTTTTTGAAATTTCTTTTATTGATCGGCTAATATTCACATTGATAAATGATAGTATTATTGACTTTCATCACAGACTGCCGATTTATTTTTAAATGAATGTGCAGCAAAGTTGGCGCATTGCCTATCTTAATTCATCCAGTTGCCCATCTATAACTTTCTCGAAATGGCACCAGGATGCGTTGTTATTCAGTTTACGTTACATTTGTGACATTTCAGTAAAATGTGTATTCGAAATGAGCAGCATGGTCCATGATTATACACGTTTGATCAATCTCATTTTCCTTATTTTACATTCATGCACTGCAGCTGGTGTTCAAATCAGCACTTTAAAATAAATTAATCTACATTTGTATAATATTGTATAATATTGCATAAAGGTTGAATACTAACGTATTAGCTTTTCTAATTAGTAAAATGTTCCAGTGTAATGATGTCACAACGCTATTACAATTTAAAATGGCGTGATTTCACCAAGGGCAATGTGATATTCTTAGCTTTTGGTCTTGAACCTGAGCAATTTTGAAGAATGTCATAATCATCCTTATTTAGTTTATGAGTATGTTTAGCAACAGTCAAGAAGTTCGTTCAGCACAATACCACATTTAATTGCATGTAAGTGATGTTTCATTCTGTTCTGTTCTTATATGATTGACACTAAATAATCTGTAATCACAGTTGGTGTCGCGGAATGCTTGTTTTCGTCATTATTATTGTTGTCCATCTGCATTAATACCTGCAATGTGCCCATATAAATTTAGATGTATTATGTAGAATGCTCCAGCTGGAAACGGACTCTTATTCTAGCAGTTCGTGGGAGGAATAATTTCTGAATGCACAGCCAAATAATTGAATAAGTAATTTGTCTTAAATCTATCGAATGAGTTATTATGTAGAATTCATTTGAAACATTTTTAGCAATACCCAGAGAACACTTTTTATCTAAAAGTATGTCATTTGAAAAACGGCGACGATTAATTAAAATCTTTCCTGGTCAAGTTTTCCATTATTATTAGGTGATTACGCTCTTATTACACCAAAATCAATGTGATATGCTAATTATATTGTACACTTACTCTTGTACAAATGTTCAGAATGTGCTTTTTTTGGTCAACTATTCATTATGTTAATGTGAGGACCATCAGACATGCTGCGTTCTCCATTCTACTGTTTAAGTCATCTGTGATTCAAAAATAATTTATGCTTCATATTTTATTAACATTCATTCTAAGCTTGGTTTTCAGAGCAAAATTAATAATTTCCAGTTATGAGAATGAAAAATGGAATTCCTTTGGGAAATGTTTTGGAGAATGTATGTAATAAAATTGCATTGTCCATTACTTAACTAGTTCTTCCTCATTTCTTTTGAGGCTATTTATTATCCGCTTGCATATTTGATGGCAATATAAAATATTACGCATGGTGTGCGGTGTATAGAATAACAATTTCAAGTTTTCCCAACTATTTGAATATACTAATATACAAATAGAACCCTGTATGCCAATATACTACTCGAACTTGATGAAATGAATGTTCATACTATTTGCATTGTTGATCACTTCACATGCCTTTAGGCAAAAGGAATTTCATTATATCAGACGAATTAATAAAAGTACCCTTTTAATTAACGCTGTTACGCGCTTACTCATCAAAAATCAGGCTGTTTTCTCAAACACAACTTTTCTTACTATCATACTATATTACAGAATGTCGCCTTAGTTGTCAGTTATTTTCTTTGTCGCCATATCAGAGGGTGCACAAATGTAATCACACTCTCGTGTATTGTCTATAATTAGAAGATATGTGATATTCCTCAATGTGCAGACATTCCATGCATGATTTGTCTAAGATTACTGATCGTTTTACCGCTATTGAACTTTGACTAACATTGAAATATTCTCATTTCTATATTACATTTCTTTCTTATAGCAGCTGCATACACACAAATACCACATTAATATAATCATTAATGGAGCCTGCAAGAGACAATCATCATTTTCCACATGATTAAATTCATTTGCATATTATAAACAAGTAAGTGATATAATAATTATATGGTTATCTCTTGTGCTTGATGATGATTCTCATCAGATAAACAGATATGTAATCGCCATGTTATAAAAAGTAATTGAATGCGAATAATAGTGCATGATAATAATATTAATATTCATGCGATTTGTTTCTAAATTTCTAATTTCTAATTACTTTTCCAGGGTAGGAAGTGTTGGAAATGCATTCGTAGGTCTGACTGAAGAAGATAGTCAACATTTAAGTAGAAGACATTGTTTTACCTGTATTTCACTCGTTTTGAAATTTTGAAAATTTATACATATACATAGCTTCAAGGTGAAAAATTAAAAGTGACTACTCCCCTGCAAATAAATGCTGTTACGTATACAGTAGCGCTAATAACGGCTGACTTGGAATCACTCGGTTTGAACATTACTAAGTCTTCTGAAGTTCAAGCAATTTGCAGCCGTTTTAGAGTGATTCAAGAAGTCGGTTTCTCCTTCAAGTGGTCATTTGAAAGATCTACAGTGCTTAAAACTTTAATCGTGAGGATGAATGCGGAAGGTGCGCTAAGAACCAAAAATACGGCCACCTTGACACGCTTTGTGAAACGAGATGGATCGAGCGACATAATGCGGTTTTCACGTTTTTTAGTCTTTGTCAGTCATTAAGAGAGACTGCAGCACATTGCTGAGTGGAATAACAGCGGCGGTGCCTCTAAAGCAGAGCAGTCACGAGTTACAGTATGTCGAGGCAGCTTTGTTATTTCGTTTGTGGTTCTTAACAAAGCCCTTTTTTAACCTTGCTGCTTTAAAAAACCCTCCTGGACTCTCTCTTGCCTTTATCTATTACAATGTTGTGACAAAGTGAATTCTATCTCGAGATTTGCGAAGCAAGTGAAAAGCTGTTGGGTGATTTAATACCCTTTCTTTGAAATATCTGCTGGCAGATGAGCATATCTAACGTTTGAAGAGAAAATAGAGAATGACCGTGTGGACACCTTTTTGGAGAACGTTATTCAGTAGTTCTTTGTCAAATTTCTTCAACACCGCAATAATGCCATGCGATTTAGTCCTATTATACCTTGATTTCGATCAGCATGATTTAAGTCCATTGAAAAGTTTAACGGACGCCTATTACAGATATATTGACGGCCAAAGCGAGGTACTGAAGTGTAAAATTACATGCTGGAAAAGAAAAAGAATGAACGTACTTCTTTAAGGTTGTACAGCCCATACGCTTGATGCTCTCGCATTGCACCCAAAAGATTACTATCTGAACGTGTACTTATTCCTACAGATTTTCACCAGTCACCCAATCGCCTGAACAGGTGTACAACTGAACTTTATTGCAGTGAAATATTTGAAAAGCTAGTTGCGGACTACCATAAAGGAAGAACAATTGAACGGACTTACATTAATTGTGTACATCATTCTGATTTTTTCAAGGATATTGATTGCATAATAGACAAGGTTAGTTTCAAAAAGAATCGAAACGTGTCACTTATTTGAAATGCAATTAAAATTATTAATTTTCAAGTTATTCTATTACTTGATTGAGATTCCAATTTTGTTTAAATGAGAAAACGGCAATATTTCCTCGAAAGACTGCCATATATAATAATAAATGTACATGAGAAATCTTTTGTATATGATATCCGCCCCTCCCTATAAATTAAACTCCCCTGAATGTATATTTTACATTAAATGAAGGAATATAATTATTACTTCTTACAAAATTTTTAATACGCACTTTTGTTTTGATTCCTACTCCATAATTTTCTGCTGATAAAGTGTGGTTCAACTGCACAAGATTTCACAAGAAAAGATATTTTTTTGCGTCATCCTCAACATCAGTAACTACTATTCATTGTGCCATTTCAGACCACATTCAAGTGTTTATGAAAGTGGCAGTTAGTAAAAATCAAAAAACGGAGAAAACTGCTGAGAACAACACTTCCTACCACCATTTTATAAAAATTCGACTGCCGGAGAATATGAGTGAGGGGATGAGAGGGATGGTGGGTGAAAGAAGCAGTTGGAGTAAGGAGCTTAAGTGGAGGTTAGAGGAGGGAAAGGTGAAGAAGAGGCTTTTATTGTCAGAGTGTGATTTATATAGCAATCAGACAGAGAAGTTGGACAAATAAAACGCGTCATAGTGACAGCCAATAGCCAATGTGGGACAGAAATTTCCCCATGATAAAATAGGCAGAGTTTGCTGTGCAAATTGGTGCAAAATAATGAAGCCCAGAAAGTAAAGTGCATTTGTGGCGGAAACTGGAAAAGTGTATCTGCTAATCAGGTTGAACTTATTGGTGGGCTAAAGCAGGAAAGGGAAGCATGGCAGAAAATTATCAGACGTCTTGTTGTTCGTAAACAACCACAAGAGCAAGAAACACAAATGATATTAAAATGTATCTGGAATTCAGGCATGAATCACAAAGCAATAAAATAAAATTATAGGCGAATCTGCAGGTATTAATGCAACTGGTGGCAGCTGGCTTAGTTGCACCACAGTTTCATAATTGTCAGTGAAATAAATACAAGTCTCTTTTCACATTAATGACGGGATTCCATCAAAAAGTTTCATCTAACATGAGCACAGAATTCAAAACATGAAAAGGAAATAAAGCCGATAAAATGAGAAAAGTAAAAAAATATTATAATATTAAGATAAACAGTACAACAAAAATGAAATTACTTTAAGATAATTAATAATTGAAAATACAGTAATATGCATTGCCAAATTATTTATTTGCTGATAATCAGGTTACTAATTATTGCACAAATGAGAGAAAAGCAAACTTTGCATCCATAGTCATTATTTCAGTGATGTTCGATTAACAATGGCGGTGCGTAACCAAGGTGCAAGTGCAACAATCTGCATTAGGTAAAAATTTAACATTAAAACATTAATATTAATCCTTGATGCTTTCCTACGGATGCATGTACACAAAACTATTTAAGCATTTTTTCAATTTGAAGATGCGCAAAACTTAAAATACTTTTAAAGCAGAATTCTCAATTTCGTATAGTTCAACGTTGAAGTTTTTGAAAAAGTCCATGTTTCAATTTGTTATTTTGCGTAATCATCTAAGTTTAGATTTACATTTTTTATTTTCTTACGGCATTCAATTTCATTTTGAACTGAACAGGTCGAATATCACTAAGCGCATCTTGTTTTCCATTATGCAAGACAAAACAATATCGTTTTTATGCATAAACGTTTTCATTTTAATATGGCTTTAGATATGTTTGTTAAATTTTATACCATGTAGACATTAGATACATCAAAATTTTAATCTAGTTAATTTTGCTTGTCATAGGGCGCAATCAGTGAGCCAAATCATTGTTTATTTTTTGTTGACACTATGTTCGGATTTATGTTGGAGTAGCATATTCAACTTACTTGAGCCGACTAATACGGCAGGTTGTGCAGTGTCTGACTTTTATGCAAATAGGTTGTGTTAGTAAATAGCCTTCATATTAGCTGTGCGTCAGTTAAATTGACACTGTTGACTAACAGCATCGTTGAACGTCCACTGAACAATTTATTTTTGCATTAAGTACATAGTAAGATATGCTTTTAGATATTGAAGAATGTTATCTTATCAAACATGGGCGTTGTCTAGTTTGAATGCAAATTTGAGTGCAATTTCAATTTGTTTGCTTTTGAGCTTATGCGTGACCTGAATAATGTTTGTTCAACGAAATGAAATACGTTTCATACTTG
>JYDQ01000412.1:0-10951 GCA_001447655.1 Trichinella patagoniensis
AGCGAAAAGAGACTACGCGGGCAAATGTTGGACGAAATGCGAAGCGACGCACCACCACGCTAGTATAAAAGTAGCCGTGGCAGTCGAGCGAGCGCAGTTCTCGTTTGACGTTGTGTTCAGTGCGGTGGTTGCGTTGCGCCGTTCATTTGTGTGTGTGTGTGTGTGTGCGGGCGTGTTTGTGAGAATGTTTTTTTAATGATCATTTTCATCCTGCGTATTACACTATTTATATGCAAAGGTGAATGGGTTCCACCGAAAACGGCAAGTAGTGGTATGTTGCTGGTTAATCCATTCGTGTATTCGATTGGTGGAGAAGCGCATTAAAGTGGTATCGTCAGTGGAACAAAGATCAACCACTAATAATATGAAAAAAATCCAGTCGACAACGTAGCAGTTTCAAATGAAGAAGAGATTACGTCTCAATGATTGATGGAAAGACATTTTTAGAAAAATTTGATTATGCTTCATTCATCGTGATGACCAGCAGTGATTTGAGGAATCACTTGTTGGGAATTGTGCGTGTCCACTACTATTATTTTTACCAGCACGAGTTATTTTATCTTCACTGTTATCAACCCACGTATATGCACATGTGGATGCGTTGCAGCGAAGTCAGCAAATGAAGATCCNACGGTTAGACTCCTCAGAAGCGGAAATTATGCTCCGTGGCAGAAAATGGACGCGATCTGGACTTACGTGCTGTCACGTCTGACATTCCAGCTAACGATTTCCAAATTCCACAGCATCAAGCAATCGACCGCAGAGTACAACCGCACTCTTGATGCTGATCAAGCGCTGCTTTCCATGGAGACGTCCACTGACTTCGTTAGGGCACCCAGATGATGCTGTGGTTTGTGCGTGCCATCGTTGCGCGGGCTGTACGCAGTCGGAAAGGTTATGCGGTACCCTATGATGCTCTGGTCAAACTGAGAAGTAGTCTCAGCCCTGGCAACCTCAAATCTTTAAATTAATGGCGAATGTGGTTATTTGGTGACCAGGAGTCAGCGCGTGGCCGTTCTGATGCACGTATTTATGATCAAGATACCAAACCCTGACGGCTCAGCAACTCAGTTCCAGCTCAGGTTTCTGGACATTTCTAATCCCTCACGTCCTGGACCAGATCTTCCTGATCCCTTATATCGAACGGGCAGTTAACCATCAGTATTGTGTCAGGACAAGGTAAACTCTCCAAAGCCTGGTGAAAGCTGACAAAGATAAGGTACGGCAACCCAGTGCGGTAATAGAAAACCCTATTATTTTTGAAAATGCTGTGCACATCGATCTGATAGATGGCAAACGCGTCAGTGAAAAGGCGTTTCGAAATACCTTGCTATAAACGTTACACCAAATACTGCTGAGCAGCGAACCGCAGGAATATATGAAGCTGAATGCTGCATCAACGCTGGCAGG
Source organism: Trichinella patagoniensis (assembly GCA_001447655.1). Classification (NCBI taxonomy): domain Eukaryota; kingdom Metazoa; phylum Nematoda; class Enoplea; order Trichinellida; family Trichinellidae; genus Trichinella; species Trichinella patagoniensis. The sequence goes on from JYDQ01000412.1 coordinate 1,411, forward strand.
AGCTTAAACGTCGCCTGCTGGAGGCCTACTGTCAGAGCGACTCTCCGATTTGGTTGGAAATGCGTTTCAGTGGCCTGCGGCAGCCAAAGGATCAGTCTATCCGAGACTTTGCAGGCGAAGTGGCCGAAGTGGGATGCAGAGCCGGGAAGTGAGAGAGCGAATTGGTCAGCCGTTTCATCCTCAGCCTGGTGTCCAAAGAACTCCATCGAGAGCTCTACCTGCGGGAGCCGGCGACTCTCAGAAAGGCATGCCAGTTGGCAGGATATGTAACCGATATCGAGGAAGGCCGGCGGCGAACAATCGACGACGCTGCCTTGGGGAACGGCGGCCTAGCCAGGACTGTGGAAACTTTGGCGCGGCGCTTGGACAAGATGGAAGTGACGCGGGAACGGCCTTGCAGATCGTCCCGCTTGCAACCCATCCAGAGAGCAATGGAGTGCTTCGAGTGCGGTGACCTGGGCCACATTCGACGAGACTGTCCCCAGCTACGGGTCCGAACCCGGTCGGCGCGTGCTTCGAACAGCGGAACCAGGGATCGCCGTGTCCTGGCGATGTCGGAACTCCAAGCTGGACAATCACCGTCCGTTTCAAGTAAGGTAAATGGGCTGGAGATTTCCCTCCTTTTGGACAGTGGGGCGGTTGTTTCCGTAGTACCGCTCTCAACATGGCGCTATTTTAAACAGCTCAGCGAATTTTTGGTTTTGATTTCCGAGATGCTTTTGGAAGGCGGCGATTTTTTACCCAAAGTTGAAGACGACAACAGTCTCATTCGAATTATTTGCTTCTACTTTCGAACGTTGGTATTCAGCTGTCTTCACTGCGGCATGTTGGAAACCTCTTCAGATCCGTTCAGACGTTATTGTCACGCACTACGACGGTCGGAATGTTATTTTACTTATCCGTTGCATTGAATCGATGAAATTATGGCAGAATTTCAAAATGATCAACTCTTATCGAATATTAGCCACAGAAGTGCCGGTTTGCCGTGCTTGATTAGCGGTTGTTTATCAAACTTGGCCTCTGATTCAGTTGAACAAGGCATTACGGTGTTGGACTTTGTGATGAATTTGTTGCACGAAAAGTAGTGCATCGACAGCGATTCATTAACCACCACATAGATCCACTGTTGTAACGTGATGCAATTGTTGATTCGTGAAGCACAATTTTCGAGAGTCTTGCCATCCACATTTACGCATCGGCATGATCACCGCAATTTATGCGATGGGAGTTCAGGTTTGGAGCGTGCGCAACTCGGCCAATTATCTGTTTTCTATTCTGCTTATTCGAATCTTAAACAGCGCAGCCTTAGCACCAGTGGTAACTACAAGAGCGATGCTACTGTTACGAGCAAGCAATCTGATTTTCATTTTTTTTCAACTTTCTATGGTCTTGACGACATCATGCTGGAATTGTTGGAACAATGCCTCTTGGGCAGTTGGAATCAGAGCAGCATCAGTTGTGCGTTTTCGGTATTAACCGTCTTGACACATTTGTATCCGTTCAAGTTTTCTCTATCGCAATAGCACATTTATACTTTATTATAAGGAGCATTTTTTCTAACTATGTTTTTATTAACTATATTTGTTGCATTGTTCTTGATTTATATCAAAGCAAAAACAAAATATTATTTTTCTTATTTACTTTTATATAGACGTTTTATTAATTTACTTGTGTTCAAGATTATTGTTTTATTTTCCAAAGTTGTTAACTCTTTTTTTCATTTTCTTCCATAAAAATTTTCAATATCACTGACTAGCAACCACTAAAGGCAAACGGAATATTTTCTTTTCTTGAATAATCCCACATTACCGCCATCAGTATGAAATAATGCTATATTATGCTTTTGTTATGTCTGGAAGAATTGTAACAGATCTTATTTATTGTGTTCATGCAATGAAGATGCTTTCAGTCACTTACATGTGCAAACAAAAATGAAAAATAGTAATAAAAGAAAATTGAAAGAAGAATCAGAATAAAAGGAAATGATATTATGGAAAAAGAGATGAAAAAATTTTTTTATTGTAATTTTGTAAAATTATAAAACTATAAAAAAGTAAAGGAAAAATATGAAAGCAGAAAGATAGAAAAAAAATAAATGAAATATTCTGTAAGCATCAAGCAAAATCATACAAACAAAAATAGAAAATAATATAGCTTCCAGAAAAGAATATTTTTCACTACAGTTGTGGCTGTTCAAAGTAGAAAACGGGTTGGGTTGAGCTAATTTGTAAATAGTGAGCAATAATGACCCTGATGGTTTTGTGATCAGTTATTTCTGAATATTTTCCATTTTAAGGAATACCATTAGCGCAATTTATTAAAATGAGTTGCATTAAGTTTATTACACATAATTCATAAAAAATGAAAAAAATAATTGGGCTGAATTATATCGATGATTTTGCACCACGTTAATGACTTGGTCTTTATTAATTATCGTTTATAATTTTTCTTGAAGAATGAGCTTACATTTTTCTAAATAAAATTAAAGTTGGATAAGCAATATACGAATTTTAGTAAAATGTTGAAATATACTTCTTTTGTCAACTGCATTATCACTTTTAATATCTCTGTCAACTCCTGATCTTCTGGATCCCCTATCCAGGGCTTTATTACTATCCCATTGTAAGGCTAAATCGGAGAAAAAAAATTAATTGAATCAGTAGAATTTTATGTTGTGCATGATTTGGTTACTTGAAACGGATAGGATTCTTCTAGATCATCTATCCAAACCGTCCTTTTTAGCATGCATCCCGTTTTTCTAAGATCTTTTATAAGGACGTTTTTCCTCAACTTACAGTTATTCCTGTTCAGTACCTTGCTAAAAAGGTATAAGAAAAATATTATTATAAAATTTATTCACAGGTATGGTTTTTAAATAGCTTCTAATATATCAAATCAGTTTATTACATGAAAAGTTTTTTTTCTGGATCAAGAAGCTGAACAATATGATGGACGTATTTAGGAGTACCAGCGCTATACACCATCATATTGGCGACTTCTCGTACGGATTGTAAAACTTCACGACAATGCGGTCTAATTGCCACGTAATACTGAAAACATAATTTTCTATTCAAGCAATTGTGAATAATAAATTTTGCATATTTACCCTTATTGGTTGAATTCTTATTTGATCAGTAAACTGTTTTTTTCTTGTGGAATAAATCAACGTCGAATCCTTAAAAAGATTGAAGTTTAACACGAATTTAAAATTTTAAAATCATTGCCAATAAAATTAATTCACCAAATCAAAAACGACTGTCAATTTTGGAATATCATTTGACGATGAATCGGAATTAACGCCATTCCGTGTTCTTCGTGGGCAAAGGCGCTGAATGAACCCGTCCCACATCTTTTTCAAGCGATTCAGCAAACCTTTCCTTTCAACGTCTTCCAATGAAGCAGCTTCCTCTTCAGGCTTCTTTGTTTCCTGTTTGTTTGCATTTGATTCATCCATTTTCTACAACAGATATAATTTTACAGACGAAATTTTAATAATTTGCTTAACTACACACGATTTATTTTCGTTTTCACTTATTTTAAAAGTACAATTTGATCACACATAAACTGCAAAAATATGTTCGATTAAACTGTCACTTGAGCATATATGATTAATTAATAATTAAACTAAAAGTTAAATTGCACTTGCACTTACCAACTACAGGAAAAAAAGATAAGGCGAACACTTGATTGTTTTTCGTATAAATAACTGTGATAAAATAAAACTTGTTCACTGCATTTTCAAAATTTTAAACTTTAAACATAAGTTTTCAAGTCATTTTAAAGTGTCACCAAAAATTCAATATATTGTAACTTTTAAATATTGTGTTGAACTGTTTAAATTTGAATTTCTCGTATTTTAAAATAAATTTGGCTTTAAAATAAATTTAAAATAAATTTGAATCTCGTAATAAATTTTTGAAACGCATTTTGTTGTTACTTTGAAAATTGAAATCAAAATTTGATAGTTAAATTCAAATTGAAATTGTGATAGAGTTTTTTAATTATACTTGAAAATTATTTAAGGCTGATAATTATTTGATAATACAATATTTAATATTGCTCTATAGCAACATTTAGATTTCAACGAAACAATAATTATTTTGTAAAAAAGAATGGTTATTTATTTAATAATTTGATTTGGAAATTGAAATTGTATACTTTAGTTGTTTGCGCAAATATTGTTGTTATTTTTCCAGTTTGCAGCTTTTTTAGTTATTTTTAGTACTGAGGCAGGTAGCAGATGAAGTTTTTGGAGGAGTTCAAATACGGTTCGCGCGATTAAGTTTAAGCGTGGTTTGAAAATAACTGTGGCAGCATATCAACGAGTTGTCGATAAAATGAATAAAAGGAGAAACAACTTCTGATAACGATGTTTTTTAAAACAATGCGCCGGATAATCCATCCACATTTGGCGAGCATGCATGCAGGAACGCATCCCCCATTTAGTCTGTTATATTGTTATGAATTGCATTGTAGACTGTTATATGCATATTAATTGTAGGCTATTGTATGTTTAAAAAATAAATATATGATAAATGCGTAGCTTGCAAATCAATAAACGTTCCGTAACATCAGTTTACAGGCAATTGCGTAGGACTATAAAGCATCAGCGAAGCAAATGAACAATGAGGGGCATGCATTCGCGAAATTCGAAATTTGCGGTTTTTTTTGGAACGAACAGCCGCTAATTTCAAGCGCCGACTGTATATCTCAATGCAAGGTTGTTTGAACAACACTATCGATGATTTCTGGCAAATGGTTTGGCAAGAGCATTCTCGAATTATAGTGATGACTACGAAAGAAATTGAACGTGGAAAAGTGATTTATTTCATTATGATACTGCATTTTTGTTGTCTGCATAATTTTTATTCTTTGCAATAGATACAAACGAAATGTGTGCGTTATTGGCCTGAAGAGGGGCAGTCGTGGAACACTGGATTCAATAAGGAGATCTGTTTGTCGTTGCTGATAGAAAGGATGACTCCAGATTTTGCAATACGCACATTACGTTTGCAGAAAATTGTCAACGATGAAGCCGAATCTCGTCTTGTTTACCATTACCAATTTTTGGCCTGGCCGGATCATGGGGTTCCGCCCAATCCTGGTACTGTTGTTAATTTTCTCGAAGAAATCAATCAACTTGAATCCGGCATGACGGACAAACGTCCCCTGATTGTCCATTGCAGGTATGTTCACGTTTTTTTCTAAAATAAAAATTTACACAATTTCCGTTTTTGCTTTTGCAATTTCTGTTTATTTTGCTTTATCTTTTATTTTAATAATTTTCCTATTTACAGTGCTGGAATTGGTCGAACAGGAACTTTTATTGCTATTGACCTCATCTTGTGCAATGAGAACCTACGCCATTATCATCCAATGGGAAAACGATTTTTAACAACCAGTTGAAAAATTCAAGCAAAATTTCCCCGGTTAGGACCATATCTAGTAAATGATCAATCTAAATTAAAGTATTAAACTTGAAATTATTCTGTATTTTGTCTGAATGCTCAGCATGGATATTTATTGTGCACTTTAGTTAAATGACTGAATAAGTAAGGGCGTTGTCTGTTTGTTATGCAAATCAAATTTTTTATGCTTCAGAATTCACGAATACAGTAATGCAATGAAGTTAAAAATATTTAGGATATCTAATGTACAGTATATTGGTATACAATTCACCGATAAAACTGTTGCATACCAATTAAAGAAGAGCAGAGGCTGTTTGCATAGTCTATAATATAGTTCATGTTGTCATTGTCTGTCAAACATTAATCACTTCTGGAGATCAAAATGTTTTGTTGCTTACTAAGTTTATAACAAATGGATCATATAGAATACTATTTGACTAGAAGAAGTTGCAAAGTGTCCAGAATGCGCAAGAATCAGTTTAAAAGAATGTGCATTGAGGTAAATGTTTAAATTAATATGTTTTTTGTTTTCTTATTGTTTGCACAAGTGTATTTATATTTAAATCGTATGAAATTAATTTCTTAATTGTATATTTTCTATGAAATGTATTTCTTTTTTGAAAGCGATTTTTTCAGTCTAAAATACGAATAATTGTTCGCCAAGTTTAAGATTGTTTATTAAAACAGTTTAAACTACGCTTGACATATATGATAACTAAATACTAGATTTTCTTTTATCAGTAATTAAAATATTAAATGATAAATAATGCTTATGGTTTGATAATTTACGTAAACATTGATGATTTATGACAAAATAAACACTGATAATGGTAATATGAATTTCTAACAATTGATTTCAACTTTTGCACTTTATAAGACTATTCTTAACTTTAATGATACATGCCGATTATAATGATTAACAGAAATATTTGATTGTTTAATTTATTTGAATTATGCTATCTGAAAGCAAACTGAAGTGGGCCCTGTTTCGTTGACATACAAATTTGCTTGCGCGATATAGCTATTTGGTGCTTTTTAACTAGCGTACACCAAAATTATGTCCGCTGAGCAGAGTGAACAATGGAAATAGTACTTGTTCACCAATGAATTTTATGCAGATTTATATGTGTGCTATGCATTTGCTTTTTCGGCATAAGTTGCAAGGATTGTTGGCTAACGGTATGCTGTGAGTGAACAGTATGGAGTTTTCACCGGAAAGACGGCCGTAGGCCCATAATGCAGATTCGTTTTTTTGTTTATTTTATTATAATTTCTAGAAAATGGTTCGTTGTGGTTTAGAATAGCAGATAAATAAGACGAGCAGGAGAAGACGCTTATTTACTTAAGTTACGCGTCTCTTCACTTATTTCGTAATTGAAATAATATAACTGAAAATAGATATTGAATGCATTATTAAGCAATGCTATCTCATGAGTTTTGAAGTTCTACGTATAAGTTGGCAGACCGTTTGTTGGAAATGTTATTAAGATGTTAAATAACTAAAATAGTTAATCTGTTATAAGTGAGATAGATGCAAGACGATGTTTGAATATTTAAAATAATTGGCCATTCTAATATGAATTTCTTAAATCCATATTCGAGATGGAGATGAAAATAATTTTCAAGAAAACTGTATTTACGTCAAATTTAATGAGCATGAAAATAATTTTCAAGAAAACTGTATTTACGTCAAATTTAATGAGCTATTGGTTGGCGGTTGTTTTAGATGTTCAATAATCAGACTTGTTTATTATTGTTGAAATTTATTTCAGATTAATGACCATTTTTTATGGTTTGGTACTACTCGGTCCCGTTTTTCTCTTATTGGTCTTTGCCCTCGCTGTTTTATTGGACCGTCAAATCTTTGTCGTATTGGTTTTCATTTTATTGGGCCGTGAAGTGTTTGTCGTATTGGTTTTCCTTGTCTAATTGCTCATTGATTCAAACTCTTCAGTTGTGATTAGCTGTAATATTTTTTCATTTCATTGGTCCAAATATTCCATTTAGGATTACGTAACTTTAATAGTAGTGACGTAACATTAATAACGGAAATATTTATTATTCCAAATTTTATTAATTGGTTGAAGTTTTGTCATTCATTGAAATTGTGTTTATTTAAATATATTATTTGTGGTGAAGTTTATACTTTTTCATGATCAGCATTCCCAAAAATAATTTTTATCATTATTCTATATTTTATTGTACCAAAGTGACGTTATATCAAATGCGATAGTAGTAGTTCAGAAAAAACAATACAAAAAATAAGAAGTGATTTTCATTTTTCACTACCCAACAGCAGCAGCAACAACAGTAAAGAACAGCCAGCAGCAGCAACNAGATTTTATATATTTTATAGAGTTGACAATAGTAAAAAATTGTTTAAATAAATAAGTATGAAACATAACAATATAATAAAGTAATAGTGAATGAATGAGCAGATGAGTAGTAGTAAATAATGATGATGGCAGTTATTCTGTAGTCATTTCAACTGTAGTAGAACTGCCAGATAGAAGTTGACTGTAGCGAGGTTGGAAAATTTTTTCATACAATATTACAGCTCCAAGGCAGCTAGGGGTGAAAAGCCAAACAAAGAAAATGCATTTCAGCGGCCAATAGATTGGTATAATAAAGGATATGCATTCAGCAAAATAATCAACAAGTCGAAAGAAGCCAAAAATCACCCAATAAGTCATCCACTGCTTACAGTTGACGTTTTCACTTGATTGCATCTCGATTAATGTCTTCATTGCTGGATAACCAATGCATATGCAATTGCACAACAATCCTGCACCAGGGCTAACAATCAAAAGCACACAAATTACAATAGCTAACATCACCGCAGCTTGGTAACGACTTTTGCCAGTCTTTTGTTCAATTTTTGCAAACAGTTTTCCAACCAATCTGCTTTCATCACCGATAACGTTCCAAATATCACTGCGAATATTTTGAAAAATTTGGGCCATTTTTCAAGCAAGCAACGACCAACAAGCAGTCAACAAGCAAAGCAAACTAATTACTGTTTCATATAGTTATCAAACTTTAAAATAAGCTAATTTTACTTTTAAAGTTTTTTCCGATCTTTAGAAGTTTTTGTTTAAAGATATTAAACATCTACATTATTTACTTAAATAACATATAAATGTATTTATAGAAATGATAAAATTGTAGTTTTTTCATTTCATTGGTCCAAATATTCCATTTAGGATTACGTAACTTTAATAGTAGTGACGTAACATTAATAACGGAAATATTTATTATTCCAAATTTTATTAATTGGTTGAAGTTTTGTCATTCATTGAAATTGTGTTTATTTAAATATATTATTTGTGGTGAAGTTTATACTTTTTCATGATCAGCATTCCCAAAAATAATTTTTATCATTATTCTATATTTTATTGTACCAAAGTGACGTTATATCAAATGCGATAGTAGTAGTTCAGAAAAAACAATACAAAAAATAAGAAGTGATTTTCATTTTTCACTACCCAACAGCAGCAGCAACAACAGTAAAGAACAGCCAGCAGCAGCAACAACAACAACAATAAAAAACAACAGTGAACGGCATTAACAAAATGGAAACAATGAAAAAGCAAGAAAGTAAATAATACAATACAATACAATACAACACTATAAAATACAATCCACCACTTGGAAGGCGGCATTAAATCGGCTCCGGCGTTATATACATTAAAGCTTCTAGGAACTGCTCCAGCGTATATCTACCGTTGGTGTATTCACCCGTATATTGTGCAACCTGTCGTTGCTTTTGAGCATAAACCTTGTTAACCCGTCTTAAGTCACCAACGGTCACGTTTCCTGATAGCACTTGTTGAATCAGGGTGTCCATAACACCCTGTTCCGCTATCAGGAGCTCGAGGAGTTCATGAAACCCGTTATGACTTTTACCCGCTTTTCTGTTGAGCCGATTATGCCAACCTTCCAAGTTGTTATTCGTCCTAATATTTACATTATGTACATTCCAAAGCGGCAGTCTTTCATCGGTCATCCACTCCTGCTGAAAATATTGAAATAATGCGGCTAATGTACCCGTAGTGCCTGCTTCAAGCAGGCTAACACCCGTATTAACATGCGGTACAGGGAGGAAAGCGGTGGCCAGGAGCATTCTTATTCTC
>JYDQ01000413.1:0-10498 GCA_001447655.1 Trichinella patagoniensis
CCTTTCATGTCTCTTCACAGAGTCAGACTAGAGTCAAGCTCAACAGGGTCTTCTTTCCCCGCTGATTTTGCCAAGCCCGTTCCTTTAGCTGTGGTTTCGCTAGATAGTAGATAGGGACAAAAGGAATCTTGTTGAACCATTCATACGCGTCACTAATTAGATGACGAGGCATTTGGCTAGATTCGGTATTTGCAGGACACTCCGAAGAGCGCCGGCTTCCGTCGGTCTAATAGTGACGCGCATGAATGGTGTTTTATTGAATTAACGTATAGTAGAACAGCAATTATATAAGTATAATAAATACTGCAGAGCAGCCCAGTGACGGCTGGTACTGATTTTAACAATGTATAGGGAGAAATTTATCATGGGAAGTGTATTATGGGAACAGTAATGAGGGCCCAGCTTCAGGGGGCGGCTCCGATGGAGCCATTAGCTTCTGAAGGCTTCTCCCGACTTGTATTGTTCGCTTAGGTCTCGCTTGTGGATCTCCATCGGCAGTGCGGCTCTGTCTTGCCCATGCGGTTGGTCCACGGTCAGCTGTTGAGCAGGTTGCAGCCGGTTCGGTCCAGGCATTTGGCTATTGTTTCTTTAATATTTCTGGTTTAGGCGGTCCTGTTCCGCTGTGCGTGTGATTTCCTAAACCGGTTCCAAACGTAACAACATCGAACGTTCACATGGAAGTAGAGAAAATAATAATAAACGTAATAATAATAATAATAATAAAAGTAACAATAACAATAACATGGAATTGCAGACGATAAAAGGTAAGATAAAAGGGAAAAAAATTACTTGGAAAACAAGCAAAAGATTGATCAAAGGACAAACCTCAGTTTTTCATAAATGAATTGTAAATTCGGATGGTGTTCTCGAACGTCAACCAGCTCAGGTGTTCTTTCATCTTCCGTGTGATATTGAGCCCAATTGATGCCAACGCCTTGTCGTTGCTCTTGAGCCAGCATCCGCGGCTGCCCAGAATAACGCCATACGTCTCAGCGTGACCAACATGAAATGTTTCCAAAATTGCCGGGATGGCAATTTTGTACTTGTCACATTTCATTTTGTTGACCAGCTTTAGTGGGCGTCCTCCTTCCCAAGCAATGCCTACATCCACAATGAATGCAGTGTCGGCTTTGATGAGAAGGAGGTCGGGCTTGAGCGCGCCGACCGGGGTTGACACCTTAGGCTCTATCATGACCTGGTAACCTTGCTTCCGCGCCGCTTCCCCCAGGAATGTTACAACTGCGTTGTGGCGCTGGATTACCAAGCCATGATTTGCCGGACACCTCTGGCATATGTGTACCAAAGTTTCGGTGGCACTCTTGCAAGACCGGCATTCTTTCATGCCGAGACGGCCCCGTAGGTTTTCGGCCCGGGTGGCTGCGGTGTTCGAACGGAATTTCACAGCCATTATGAAGTTTCTTCCGCGGGCACGGCCGTTTGTCAACCAGGCGTTTCCAATTGTGTTTCCCGAAAATTCGTTCCATCCGCCGCTCTGGTACGTCTGGAAAAAGCGTTGGTACCGTTTTTTCTGGTAGACGCGCCGGGCAGCTTCGATAACTTTCGGGTCGCGGGCGATGTTCCACCTTTCAATGAAGAATTCGGCAACCAGTCTCGACAGGGGGTCCGACGATCCAGCCATCTTGGCAAGTGCCTTCTGCCCGCTGAAGAGGGAAAACTCCCCGAGGGAAGTAAGTCCCATCCCACCGTATCTAGAGGGTATGTAAAAGATATCTGTGCACATACCAGCTTTCATTGAGTGCAAGATCTCCTTCACACACCCCCGGATGGTGGAATCAATCAGCCAGGCTTTCCGGCTGTCAGCTTCAGCTGTTGAAAACAGGAACTGAAGGCGGGGAAGAATTTATTAGTTTCTTGATTCAAAGAATTGGTCATACGAGAATTTTTATTGTGCCAGATGCGCATTGACGGGTTGGAAGCATCAAATGGTGAAGATTCTTATTGGTTGAACACGGAAACAGAAACAGAAGAAGAGAATGGTGAGATTGTGAATTGCCCACTTGAACAACAAAACGTTGATGCTGTTAGCCGAGACGACTGCGGTGGTCAGTTGGGTTATTTGGAAGCAAATTTGAATTTGCTGAATGGAATTTTGAAGAAGGTGTAGAAAACAAATCATGAGCCACTTTTTAACCGCTTTCTGCAATATTTGGCTGATATTGTTGACTGTGACGCTTTGAATGCGACATTCACACACACCGAATCCGCATCAGAAGAATTGAATAATATATTTTGGAACCAATTGAAATCTTTTTTGTCGATATTTTAAAGTGCAATGTCGAATATTCAAATGACATCAGCAGTTGACAACAGCGACAACAGTAATAATAATAATTGAACCATATATCCAATTGACCAGAGCTACTAAACTTCAAAGGTAAAGACTCAAAACGTATGTTTGAGGCGCAATACCCGAAAATGAACAACTAACGCAGAGCAGTAATGATAACGCCTTTCTTGAGTGAATATTTATTCAACAACAACAATTCTTAGCGAACAGACATTTATATATAAAATCACTTCCGGTTTTGAATAAGGTCAACTGCTTGCAGCAACTACCGTCGGCAATTTTCCTTATCATATTTGCATAAGGTTACTCTCACTACGCGCCTTGCTGTTTGTAGCAGTCGATTCAACCGATTTTACCAGTTCTGGATGCGACACGTACCAATGGGCCTTTATTAAGACATTATGAAGCAATGAAATGGTGGAATACGATAATAATGGAAGAACAACGCTGCGCCTGGGTGTTGGGAAAGTTGCCTTGAATTGCCGGGATCAAGGCTGTTTCGAAATCGCACAGAAATTTCGCCGGTTCAAGTTGAATGCCAAGTTCTTTCGCTTTTCAGTGGAGCACTTCAAATATCCGGCTATACGTGGGCAGATCTTTCCTAACAGTTAACCAGTACACTCCAGGTAGTAGTTTACCCCTGAGGAACACATGAAGGCAATATCTGGGCAATATCAAAGGGGTTGCTGGCTGGATCAAGCAGTGAGTTGTCCATTTGAGAAAACGTCTGCCTGAAGTATTGTAAAAGTACCAGACTAGCAGTATTATTGCTTGCATTTATGCCTTTCGCATTTCTTTGGCATCATGCTGGACAGAAATACTGAAATTCTAACTCCTTGTATTCACTAACGCACTAGTCGGTTTCGTTCAGATGTTAAAATAGAAAGTTTACAATTTACACCAAATATATGAAACTAAATTTGTTTTTTGATTTGTAAATAATATTGCAGATTTTTAATTTTTTTATTTAAATAAAATATACGAAGGACAACAATAACACTGATGAAAGAAGTGAAAAGTTTCTGAAGTTGAAAATAAAATTCTTTAATTGCTATCAGGAAAGATTTTCTGAGAACGGTGTGCCTGAAATTAGAAAAGTATTTAAGTGCGACCAAATTAGCAGTTGCCGTGCCTAGTTTTAGCTGACAACTGCAGCTGTGGACAATTCATAACTTGTTGATTTTTTCATTGTGTTACAGTCACCTTTAGCTAATCATCAGAAAATTTTCTGACAAACGGAAAAGCACTTATGCATAAATCTCATTTAATTGCTAGCTAAAATGTAATTTATCTGACAAGCAAAGCAACTGTTACGGTTGGGATTCTTCTGAACACCATTTATTCATTCGGCGTAATAAAAGTAAACCACTTTGAGGATGCTAACAGAAAGAAAGCTGTAAATGGCACCGACCGGAATAACTGTTTTTTTTAAGTTTTATTTTTATTAAATTATTTGTTTCGCACCATTTAATGTTGCATTGCGTCTATATGAACAGCACCTCCTTTTTTTTATTTCAATCATAAAATTCAGTTTTTTTTATAAAAATTAAATATGCAATATCATAAAGTTAAGAAAAATTATCAGCCATGCTGCCATGAATACATAAATGAAAAACAGTGAAACCTTGATGTTAGAAATTAGAATTCATTTGCAAATCTATAAATACTATAAATAACTTATTTACACGAACGCGTAGCAATCACTCCCGGCAAAGCTACATGGAAAGTAAACATCGCCAGGTCGTTTGTTGAAAACTCTCAATTCCTGGAATTGAGGTATATTTAGAAATCAATGAAAATACGTTATTGTGCAAGAGAAACGTGTATATATATGAGAGAACAAGAGCAGAGAATCAGTACGAGCAGTACGCGTGTTAAAGAGTACGTTTAGTACGAGTGTAGCAGTATATTTAGTACTTGTGTGATAGTAGCAGTATCAGTCGTATATGCTATGAAGATAATGGTGTGCTTGAGCGTTGTTGTTTTGAGATCGTTGAATAAAACTGTTTCTATCTGATTGTCGTTATTGCTGAAAGCAAGAAATTTATGTGGACCGATATTAGCTTGGACGCAGTAGTTATCACAATTAACAAAGAACCAGAGAAAGTTTATTCGTCATGAGGACGAATAAGCCGCGAATAACCACAGTCAGTCATGGAACCTGATTGTTAGTTATTAAAGTGTAGTCAATTTTTTCTTTTGCTACACTTGAATTAGAAAACTTAACATTGATAGAAGACATATTTAACAAATGGAATATTTTAGTGCGACAACCATTCATTTAAATGTGAAATAGCAAGTGAAGATCCCTTTGTGAAAACAATTATACTCATTATTAAAATTATAAGAAAAACCTTGAATACAATATAAACTGAAAGCATAAAAATTCGGTAAGATAAAGAATAATGCGACCATTCAAGTGGTTTATTGTATTATATTTGTACTGCATTGCACTATAACTGTATCTGTATTGTATTGTATTGTACTGTTTTTTTATTTTTTTCATAGTAATTTCATTCTCTTACTTTCCTCAATCTGAGAACAACAGAATTATAATAAAACAGTCAAAAGGTTAGAAATAAAATTTGACAAATAGAATGAAATGAAATTTGACAAATAAAATAAAATAAAATTTGACAAATAGAATGAAATAAAAATTGACAAATCAAATGAAATAAAATTTAACAAATAAAATGAAGTAATATTTGACAAATAAAATGCAAAGGAGTGACAACAAATGAAATTTACAGGGCACGCGTCTGAGCAGCAACCAATGAAATTTTACTGCAAAAAGTAGGCGGAGTCAGCGGGGAAATAAGTACTAGACCCTCTGGTCCATGACATTTAAAATGCTGACAAATGCTTGGCGTAAATGTAGATCCAGTTGGCTCAGAGGTGGTGTTGAAATAGAGCCAACGGATCTACAACGAAATCTACTACTACTGAATGTTGAAACCTGATATTCGATATACTGTAATCATCCGTGGATATATATGGATATGCGTGTGCGTGAGTGAGATATACATATGTATTCCTGGTCTGTTAATAAACTTAGTCCTCTCAGTCGTTGCTTTCTGTGTTTCTTTAAATACTCTCTGTGGCTATTATCTGAACTTACATAATAACACAGATCAGCTAATGAATTTTCAACAGTATGCCATGCCGACTTTTAAATTTTCTTTGCCATCCTGAACGTGCTATAAAATTATCAATCCCTAGCTTGGTAGTGAAAGGTAGAGCTTCTTCTTGCAAAATGGAACTACTTACTGGTTGGTGAAGTGCACGTTTCTGGAGGAATCACTTGTATATTGCTGAATCGAGCGCACTGTTTTCATTGATTTTCGTTAAGAACAGCTACGGGAAGCATCCACGTGTGACACAAAGTCAGTTAGCTGACGCCAACTGCGATAGATGTCAGAAACAGTGGACAGAACCACAGCAAAACTCTCATTGATTTTCCTGAGCGATTTATCCCTCTCCACTAGTCTACACACGTATCTTTTGCCCAAAAGTCAAAACGTTTTTCTTTCTAGTAATAGACACACTGGACATAAATATTAGGCAACATCGTAATGTTTCAGTATTAATGAAATGCAGGTTGTCTGATCAAAAAGTGTTCAGATAATCGGATGTTCAGAAAATCAAGTAACAGATAATCAGAGTTTCACTGTATATTTAAATTCTCCACCAGGCAACGTTTATAAATCGATCTAATCCACCTGGGACCGTGGCATAACATCTGTTATTAATAAACAACGGTTTCTGAAAACTTTTCAAAATGAGCAATTTATGACATTGAGCGTAACAAATGAAACACCAACAATCCATGAAAGGGTTGAGGGTGACGCCACCTGACCATCTACAACCCATCCTTATGTTGTCTCTACAGCCACTGACCGGTTCGTCACGGCTCGCCGGAGATTTTTCTAGCTGGGGAATTGACTGTGATGGTCTGAACTGATTAAGAAGTAGACCTGGAAGTCAAGGTCTGCTTCATCAGGCGATTCCTATTGCTGTAGATGCCTCCACTGTGCTAGTTGCACAGGCACTGACTTAATGTCGTCACATGTCTAGGAGGAGGTGAGTACTTGGATGATGTTCTCATCTCCCTCACCTGCACCACTCACCAATGATCTCAGCGGAGAAAACACCCTCCTAACCTGAGCTGGGTGACGCCAGATACGGTATGACGGTTTCCACCTGTCTTATCAGACATAAAGCATCAGCCATGTAATCTCGTATGATGATCTGACTCGCTGCACTGCCAAACAGGCAGTCGACAGTCATTTGCCTACCGTCCGTGACTTGTGCAATTGTTCTTACCGTCAGGAACCGAAATCACTTGGTACCTCGAGTGTGAGTGAGCAGGGTGTTCACCGTCCTCTTAATGCTCGCTGCCTGACTTGGATTGGTGAGAGCAAAAATTGGTGAAGGCTCGGATGGTTCTTGTTCTTGTATTTGTGGCTTGACACATAATGCCATCAACAACCGGTAAGTTCGCCAACCTCTTCGCCTCATTCTGTAGGCATCTGCATTGTGTCTTGGGCGTGGGCAGATACAGCAAAAATGGAGTCAGACGACGTTCTGTTTCCGCTCCTTTATTGTTTGAACTCAAAACTGAGAACAGAATTCAATTCAGAGGTTTCTTTGGCACACCTGGCAGTTGTGCGTTGTGGCCACATGTAATGCTCAAACTGTGGGGTGTCGATAGTTACCCCTTTCCCTTGTCATACGGATCCGGACAGGGGATTTCTTTTCAGTCTTTTCTACCGCAGTCTTCCGCATTGTCCGTACAAAGAGCTTGCTGACAAAGGACTGATAAGAATGTCTGCAATGTTTGCTGTTCTTCTCTCAGTTGGACGCTGTGCGCCTTCCACATTTCGGGTTTACCTTAGTAACATGTCGATGAGTACAGGCAACATCACCTGAAAATTGGCAATGCACGTAGCGATGTTTGTATCGATGCCTCTTCCAAGGGCGCTTATTTCCAGCAGATAAGCGTTGATCTCATCATGCAACATCAACAATTCCTTTTGCGCGTGACTTTTTGCTCACTGATTCTGAAAATTTGTCTGATGTGGGCATCAAAATGTCAGTTCTTCTGTGGAACCATTCGTGAAGCAATCAGACTAGTGCTTCATAGTTCTCAGCCGTGATGGTTGAACGTTAATAAGTAGCAGAGATTCACCGAATAAGCGGGATCAAAGGTAAACGAACTTCGTGATGATATTGAAGTCCTTCCTGTGGTGCAATGTTCCTTCAAATTGTCTCCAGAAAGTTTCGTATTCGAGAATGTCCCCAGTGGAGGTTGGCAGTTTGGGTATCTGGACAACAGCTCTGAATGGTAGAAATTCTCTTTGACGTAAAGATGTGTTTCGATGTGTCAGGTGAGGTTGGTGATCAGAGTTTTTCAAAAAGCTGCTTGCTCAGTTCCGCAATTGCGTAACTAGTTCCATCAAGCTGTCATATTCGGCGAGCGCTTTGGGTCTGTCGGTTTCAGGTAACTCATCCAATCTCACATGGCGGGATTCGAGGAATATTTATTTTACATCATCCACCGGATTTGTTGCCTTGTTTAAATTTGGTCAGCGTTGTTTTTGTGACAACACTAGACTTTTATCTATTTTTTTACCAAAGGGACTTTGTAGCTAATCTGGAGAATTAGAAGAATATTACAGCTAGTCACAATAGAAAAGTTTGAATGAATCGACAATTAGACAAGAAACCAATATATTTTTTGTCCACTGAGAATCCGCTTCAACGACCAGCAAGAAAATGCGGTAAAAATTTACCCCAAGTTAGACAGACAAACCGAAACTGTATACATGAGACGTAAAGGGTAGAAAAATGCATATTACATTTCAGGTAAAATTTATTCAACCTATTACTAGAAGCAAATTTTATTAATTATCATTGGCATAAAATTCCATTGCATTTATGTGAAAAATAAGTAAAAAGGTTATTAATTTCATCATCTGAAGAGAACATACATGCAAATCTTAGACAGTAATCGAACATCAGTTTTTGCCCGCCAGCGAAGCACAAAATTGCTGTTGGCATTCTGCAATGATATGAATGAAATGCATGAAGAAGATATTGGATTTATTGAGAATTTCATAGTAGTAAATATCGCTTTGAAAATCTGTGAAATGCAGCTTCAAATTTCAGCTTTCATAGTGATCCTTGTTCATTTATTTGATTCAAATTGCGCATGGCCTGAACGTCTGTGCCATTCAAACACGTTGTATCTTCAATCAGGTAATGCCTGGTTCCCAACATCGATTAAAGCTCTACAATCTGACAGGCACAGAATTAAGCTGACCGTTTTATATGAAACTCTTTGCAAAGATTGCGCTCAGTTTTTTAAACAAGTGATCTATCCAAAAATCTGGGCATTGGGAAAGGACTTTATCGATTTAGAATTAATTCCATACGGCAACGCGATAAGGAGTAATGATGATGGAACACAAGTTATCACTTGTCAGCATGGATCATTTGAATGCACAATGAACAAACTTCACAGTTGCTTGTTGTATGAATTGAAAGGCGCCACGGTTGCAATGCCAGCAATAATGTGTCTTTTCCAGAATGAACACTTAACATCTAATATTACGGAACTTTTCAACTTATGCGCAGAAAAAGAAAGTTTCAGTAAAAAAGCCCGTGATACAGTATTCAACTGCTTCACCGGCTACAGGGGAATCACCCTGGAAGAATGGATGGCACTGCGTACAGAAAGTATGCGTCCAGAAAAACATCTTTTCGTACCCTGGATTGCGATCAACGATCTCAGCTACCTCTGGTATCAACAGTATCAACCAATACTTTTGGAAACATTGTGCCACATGCAGACAAACCGAATAAAGCCAAACAGCTGCCAAACAATTGCATGAGAAGATAACTGACGAAAAAATGTAAAACAATACACACGAACTAATGGTGCACTTAAAAAGTGGTATAGATTATACAGATTGGTCTTTTGTTCTTTAGCTAACTGTCTCTGCAGCAATGGCTGCCTGTCAGTGTTAAAACATGTATTAAAATTTTCTTTTTTCATTAATTGTTTTCAATCAACGTATTACTAACTTTGTTTTAATTAAAATTTTTATTTAACACTTTTAACATTGTTACCTTTAAAAATTAGCAATGGTAAACTTACAAAAATATTTTTTAAATAGTGCGTCAAACACAGTAAGTGACCTAATGATATGATGAGCTTTTTGCATAACTTACTTAATATGAAAATATCAGGTAAAGACAAATAAAAAAGTGCTTCAGCCATTATAAATAAACTTACTCTGCACGAGAGGAAGAAAAAATGCCAAATACCCTTCAATTGATATTTTAATTAAAGATAATGCTGAATGCATAATAAATGTTTCAAACGTTACGCAGTCCAATATGCTGTTTTACTGCAATTTCACAGACTTCGCAAACAATACCATTTTATACATGGTCTGCTCATAATTCACACGTGTGAGAACCAAAAATTATATATATGAACAAACTTACATAAAATAAACTAAAAGAGCAGTCACCCACTATATCATTAATGCATATTATAAAAAAAATTACAACTATTCAATGACAATAACAGTGCATAATTTGATCAGCAACATTATTATTCATACTAAAGCAATATAATCTAAAACGGAATTTAGTCGGTTCAAATAATCTGACGTCAGGTTCTTCTGATCGTAAAGTATCAGAGCGGCAATTTTGAGACTCAACGCAGTCAAAATTCTTCACCGCCCTAAGTGGTAGATCGAGTAGTTCCAATCCACACTACTTCAACGTCTGTGTTGAATATCAGCCTTCTCCTTTCAACTGATACCGATCTAATCAATCTTATCAGATTCTTGTGGTTCCTGTTTTCCCACACAGTATCCACACTGTATACAGGAATCAAACAAGATCCGTCTTCACGTGGACTCCTTGGGTCAAGCAAGGGCGTAGACCCCGAGTATACATCAAAGACATGTCACTTCACACTTTGATTTTTTATAAATTTTGCGTAGAACTCTGATTGGTTTTGAATTTTATTGGTTTACACGGCGGCTAAATTTCATTAGTTATTGTTGCGATGAATTTTACTCGCTGTTTGGAATCTAAATTTTACTGGTTGTCATTTTCATGCATTCTATTTGTCAAATTTTGGTTTCTTTTTAATGGTCACTTTTTTATTCTAAG
>JYDQ01000414.1:0-10264 GCA_001447655.1 Trichinella patagoniensis
AAACTTTGATTTTTCACTTTCATGGAAAATTTGTATTAGAATAGAAAATAAAATAAAGTAAAACAAGAACAAAGGAATAAACACGAAATAACTTATGTCATAAGAAACAAGCTACGGAATAGAATTGCAATAAAAGTAGTTGAATTTTTTAAGAAAACTTTTAGCAGTAAACGCTGATCAATAAACAATGAACAGTCAGTACTTCGTAACAAACTAAAATGTATTCATCCATCATTGTGGTATCAATCATAATAATATAAAAAATTCAGTTATTGAGATTCGTTAATCTTTTTTTGCTCATCCGAAATTTACCGAGTTAAAATTGTGATTTTTAAATGCCTATAAAAAACAATTTGTAAATCGTGCTAAATATAATTTATTTAATAATTTACTTCAGCATTGGTATTTTTAAAATGAAATTGAAATGTAATTGTGAAATTCAAAAATGCAATTTAATGATTTCAAAAATGTACTGTAATTCGAACTTGATTATTACAATTACTGTAGAATTGTTCAATATACAGTTGTGTTATGGAAACCGTTTAAACATTGGTTTGCACCTTGCGCGCATAACTTTAATCTGTAATATGTACCATTTGTTAATACGTACCTTAATTCTTGTGGAAAATTAGTTTATATTCACGTTCACTTCATTCCTGAGAAACTGTGGAACTGTTTTATCTCTTCGCTTTAGTGCTACATTTTAAATCTTCCCTCTTTAAGTTGTGTTTTGCTGCGTCTTTCTGAATGTGTTATGAAGAATTTTTCTCTTACTTGTTATGCATTTCATTCTTCGGTAAAGATTGATTTTGTTCTTTTAGATAAACACTATGTCCGCAATTGACGTCAATGAAAGTTTACAGTCGGTAAGAAGTAACATACCACCGATTTTAATATAACTTTTCATATTGTTTTTTCTGTAAAGCAGGGTAGTAATTCGACTAGCCAGGGAAGTAATGTAGCTGAAGAAAATGGAGAGAGCCAGCGTCAGCGTCTCGACAATCCATCTGTAATTGTTGAAGACGTAGTTGTGGATTTGCAGGATGAATCTTCTGTGAGACGACTGATTTTGAATTTTGAAAAAATTGCAGCTAAGAATCAAGAATTGCGAATCAAATACCCAGATGATCCGATTCGGTTCTTGGATTGTGATATCGAATTGATCATGGCAATACGAGATCTTCAATGTTTGTCTAATGTACCTGAATTCTATGCACTTCTTGTTCGCCTGAACGCTGTATCCGTTCTGTGTCAGCTTCTGTTGCATCCAAAGTGCAGCATTGGTGCTGGAGTAGCTGATCTGCTATTCGTATACAGAATTTTAATATATTCTTTCTGTTCTTCTTGCTTAATTATAGGCATGAAATTTATTTTAGGAAATGATCGAAATCGAAACTGAACCACAGTATCTTACGATTTTGATTGATGCTTTGATGGATGCTCAGGCGCCGCAATGTTTGCTTGCAAATTTGAAAAGATTGAATGAAAATAATCGAGAAGATGCTATTTCAGTTTATTCTACAATTGCCGTGCTTGTGAGCATGATCGAGAAGACTACCAACGCGGCAGATGTAGCCGTTCAATGCGGCTATGTCCAATGGCTGCTGAATCGTTTGAAAATGAAAATTCCCTTCGACGATAACAAAGTATACTGTAATCGATTTCTTGGAATTTTGCTGGAAAATAGTGATGAAGGTAAAAAGGTTTTCCATGAGAACAATGGAATCGATGTTTTGCTGGAACAGCTCGCCGTCTATAACCGTCCAGATCTTTACGGCTCGCACAAAAAGCAAAACATGTCATACGGTTTCATTTCTTTATGCGCTTCTCTGCTTTATGTCCCAAATAAGCACAGATTTCGAGAAGGTGAAGGCTTTCAGCTGATGCTTATGATGCTTCGGTAAGTACTTCAGATTTTACTTATTAAAATAGACAGTTGTATAATTCAAAAAGTATCCATTAGAATGTCCAAATCAGCTCTGGGATGGGCATTCAAGACATTGGATGACGCGACCAGAAGTCCGGATTCGAAGGAAAATTGTAACAAACTTGTCGAAGTAGGTGGCTTGGGTACAATTTTTCCATTCTTCATGCGTCCAGTGAGTCGCACCATGCGTAAATACTTTCCACTAGAAGATCAAGAAGAGCATGTCTGTTCAATTTTGAGCTCCTTGTTAAAGTATTGTGATTCTTCACAACAGGAGCGAGTAATGAAAAAGTTTTCTGAAGACAACTTCGAAAAATTGAAACGTCTCGCAGAGCTGCATGAGAAGTACTGGTTGCGTGTGAGAGATTTCGAGAAAATTCATACCAGTTTGTCTGACGATAACAAGATTTACTTGGACAAGCTGGAAAATGGGCTTTCCACATTACAGTCGATCAGTTTCATTTTCTCTGTGATACTTGTCAAAGGGGATAATAACCTGGCACAGCAAGCGATGGAACTATTGGCCTTGCATCAGCTGTTTTTGGAAAGTATTCAACAGGTTCTCAAAGAATATGCAGAAAATCTTGGACTAGACGGAGAATCGAAAAGCGAAGACAAAGCATTGGTCGAAACGCTCATCAAGCAACTGGATCGCATGAAGTCTCGATCTGAATAGTATGATTCGTATTTTTTAAATTTATTTTACCATCAGATTGTATACGAAGTGAAAAATAAAAAAACACTTATTTTGACGACATCTAAAAATCTTGATTATCCATCATAAAATCACTAAACTTACATAACAGTTTAAATACATTCATTTCATTTTTTGCAAATGACAAATGCAAATGCTTCATTTATACAACAAACCATCTGGCCAGTAGTAAAAGCACAAATAACAGTCTGTTATAAGCCTTTCAAACGGTGCAGAAACATTGGAATCAATTGTGCTGCGATGCAATTGATCTACATTTTCTGGTGATAGCCAACGGCTAAAGTCAGGACAAAGACGAACTTCTGGAACGTTGTGTCCAGTTTCTTCTCCTGCACAGAAGATAATAACAATAATACAATAACTATATTAAACTGGATATAGGATATGAAAACGTAAAAAACAAAAAGCATCGGAATCTATTTACAAAAATCACCTTCTCTATCTGCCATGCTGTCGAAAAAAATCCAATCCGATTCTGGTCGGTCCCCAACTCTTACAAAGCTAACATAATGCGAACTCTCGATGCATAATACAGCAGCTAGCTGTAAAATCACAGGACTAGGCGGTGATCGAACATCTATGCTGGGCAGCGTGACAACAGCATGATCCTGTTCGCTCTTCAGAGCACAGTGAAACTATATTTCCAGAAGAGAGATAAAAAATATTCAAAAAGCATATTCTCTACTTCAACTATAAATCTCTAATACCTCTCGAAAGCAGTTGAAACAAAAAAACAGTTTCATTTAACCAATGAGTTTCTGTCAAATAACATTCTAGACATTGTAAATCAATTGCATCGCAGCACAATTGATTCCAATGTCTCTGCACCGTTTGAAAGGCTTATAACAGACTGTTATTTGTGCTTTTACTACTGGCCAGATGGTTTGTTGTATTCATGAAACATTTGCATGTAGCATTAATTTGTAATTAATGTTACCATTTATCATTTGCAAAAAAATGAAATGAATGTATTTGAACTGTTATGTAAGTTTCGTGATTTTGTGATGGATAATCAAGATTTTTAGATGTCGTCAAAATAGTTTTTTATTTTTCACTTCATATGGTAAAATAAATTCAAAAAATACAAATCATACTATACTATTCAGCTCGAGGCTTCGTGCGATCCAGTTGCTTGATGAGCGTTTCGACCAATGCTTTGTCTTCGCTTTTCGATTCTCCGTCCAGTCCAAGATTTTCTGCATATTCTGTGAGAACCTGTTGAATACTTTTCAAAAACAGCTGATGTAAGGCCAATAGTTTCATCGCTTGGTGTGCCAGGTTATTATCCCCTTTGACAAGTATCACAGAGAAAATGAAACTGATCGACTGTAATGTGGACAGCCCATTTTCCAGCTTGTCCAAGTAAATCTTGTTATCGTCAGACAAACTGGTATGCGTTTCCTCGAAATCTCTCACACGCAACCAGTACTTCTTATGCAGCTTTGCGAGACGTTTCAATTTTTTGAAGTTTCTTTCAGAAAACTTTTTCATTACTCGCTCCTGTTGTGAAGAATCGCAATACTTTATCAAGGAGCTCAAAATTGAACAGACATGCTCTTCTTGTTCTTCTGTTGAAAAGCGTTTACGGATTCTGCGAATCGTTCGACGCATGAAAAATGGAAAAACTGTACCCAAACCACCTACTTCGACAAGTTTGTTACAGTTTTCCTTCGAATCCGGACTCTTGGTCGCGTAATCCAATGCCCTCAATGCCCATCCCGCACCTGTTTTGGACTTTCTAATGGATACTTTTTGAATTATACAACTGTCTATTTAAATAAGTAAAAACTGAAGTACTTACCGAAGCATCATAAGCACCACTTGAAAGCCTTCACCTTCTCGAAATTTGTGCTTATTTGGGACATAAAGCAGAGAAATGCATAAAGAAGAGAAGACGTTTAACATGATTTGCTTTTTGCTCGCTATTGAAGGATCTGGACGTCTATAAGCGGCAAGCAGTTCCAGCAAAACATCGACTCCATTGTTTTCATGTAAAACTTTTTTACATTCACCACTATTTTCCATTAAAATGTCAAGAAATCGACTACAGTATACTTTGTTTTCGTCGTACGGAATTTGCATTTTCAAACGATTTAGCACCCATTGGACATAGCCGCATTGAACGGCTACATCGGCCGTGTAGGGAGTCTTCTCGATCATGTTCTGAATCACGGCCATCGTAGAATAAACTGAAATAGCTTCTAATGGATTTTCTTCATTCAATCTTTTCAAATTTGTAAACAAATATTGCGGCGCCTGAGCATCCATCAAAGCATCAACCAAAATTGGAAGATTCGGTGATCCAGGTGAGATTTCGGTCATTTCCTAAAATAAATTTCATGTCTATAGTTAAGCAAGAAGAATAGAAAGAATATATTAAAATTCTGTATACGTAAAACAGATCAGCTACTGCAACACCAATGTCGGAATTTGGATGCAATAGAAGCTGACACAGACTGGATACAGTGTTCAGGCGAACAAGAAGTGCATAGAAGTGAGGTACAGTAGCCAAAGATTGAAGTTCTCCTATTGCCACGTTCAATTCCATATCACTATCCATTAATTTAGTCGGATCATTAGGGTATTTGATTCGCATTTCTTGATTTTTAGCTGCCATTTTTTCAAAATTTAAAATCAGTCGTCTCACAGAAGATTCACTCAGCGGTTCCAAATTTCCGTCTTCAACAATTTCAGATGAATGATCGAGACGCTGACGCTTGCTTTCTCCATTTTCTTCATCTACATTACTACCCTCACTAGTCGAATTAATACTCTGCTTTACAGAAAAAACAATATCAAAAGTTACATTTAAATCGGTGGTATGTTATTTCTTACCGACTGTAAACTTTCATTGACGTTAATTGCAGACATAGTGTTTATCTAAAAGAACAAAAACAATCTTTACCGAAGAATGAAATGCATAACAAGTAAGAGAAAAATTCTTCATAAGACATTCAAAAAGACGCAGCAAAACACAACTTAATGAGGGAAGATTTAAAATATAGCACTAAAGCGAAGAGGTAAAAAAGTTGCACAGTTTCTCAGTATAACGCATTCTCCGTCAGAGTAGGCGACTCAGCCTCCGCCTTATTGTTCTCGTCCGGGCCGTCACCGTCTGTGTTGACCTTACGGCCGCCCATTTTCCTTGAGGAAGACATCTAACCTGATTGAGTCACAAAACAAACCCCAGACAATCGTTTCGAACGTTTATTACACCGAGCAATTAGCAACCGCCACAACAAATCACAACTGGACCGATCTGGAACAACATTCGCCCACACACGAACACACTCGCCCACGTCACGTGCCCACCGTACTCCTCCTTGAATCTTCAAGTTTAAATTATACTACTGTATACGAGTGCAACAGCGACGTGGTAAGTGATCAGTTTCGCATTTCCTCCTATTTTTCCGTTGACTATGGGAACAGAGCAGATGTCATCAGTTAGCCAGGCTGTTACATCAGGAATGAAGCGAACGTGAATAAAAACTAATTTTCCACAAAAATGAAGGTATGTATTAATAAATCGTGCATATTACAGATAAAGGTTATGCGCTTAAGGTGCAAACCGTTGTTTAAACGCTTTCCATATCACATCTGTATACTGAACAATTCTACAGTAAGCGTAATAATGAAGTTCGAACTACAGTACATTTTTGAAATCAATTTGAATTTCACAATTACAGTTCAATTTTATTTTAAAAATACCAATGTTGAAGTAAATTATTAAATAATTTATATTTGGGACGATTTACAAATTGTTTTGTATGGGCATTTTAAAACTAGAGTTTTAACTAGGTAAATTTCGGATGAGCAAAACATTAACGAATCTCAATAGCTGAATTGTTTATATTATTATGATTGTTACCACAATGATGGATGAATAATTCATTTTAGTTTGTTCCGATGTATTGACTGTTTATTGTTTATTGATCAGCGTTTATTGCGAAAAGTTTTTTNAGAAGATAAAAAAGCAAATTCAATGAAGAATTGTTCTTGATTACTCCTTACACTCTACAGAACACCTACATTTAAAATATTTTATTCGTGTTATCTCATTCATTGTTTAGTGATTGACGAAAAGCACAATTCATTGAAAAATATGAGTTTTCATGTAAAACATATTGCATTCATGGTTTTATTTCTTCATAAAATGCCATTGAGGATTTGCAAATTTCTCCTGATAACAGTTTGCGCATATTATTAAGAATTTCTGTACCTTTATCTTGCATAAAACACTTTTCAGTTATGAAGAACGTATTTAATAATTCGATGCATCTTACAGAAGCATAAAACTTATAATTTTTCATCTGAAAACGTGGCTATAAATAAAACTCACAAGCACATGAGTTTATCATGAACTGTTCATTTAATTTCTATTCTAAGCCATTCTGTAACAGTTATTTTTCTAATTAAGCAAAGTTAAATGACAATTATCAAATTTCACAAATCAAAATCAAAATTAAGCAAAGTACCATTTCTAACAATTATGTAGTAATAAATGTTAAAGAAAAACAACATAGAAAACTGATTTGAATTGGGATTTGTAAAAATTATATTTATAGAAACTTCGTGTATTGAACAATTATTTTACTTTGTTCTGGAACAACTTTGATCACAATAATAAAAATAGACTCAAATTAATGATAAATTAGATCCTCAAAAGTGAAATAATGGTCTCTGAATCCCTTTTTCACCAAAAAAGACATGCATTAAATTGAAACGATCAGAACCGATTGGGAAATGATACGAAATTTATCACCACTCTTTGAACCAAATTCAAAGAGCATTTATTCCGCAACTACCGTGCAGTTTCTTCTTCAACTCTCCAAACAATCTATCATTCATCTCTAAAATACCTGAATTGTTCAAAATAATCAGATTGAAATGCAATTTTTATGCAACATGGCAAATTTTCTGTCCTATTAATGTCACATTTAGAAACCAGCAATTCTGTAAAATTTCTCAAAAAAATCATTGTCAGCGGAATATTGAAAATTTCCACACTTATGACTAGTGCAATATTGTTTTCAAGTATCAACAAAACCATTTTATAATTTATAGCGCTTTTCGAGAAGGACGGAAATGGTTTTCGTGAATTTACATTTGGATAACTCGACTAATTCGAATAAATACTCAGCAGTAGCACATTCATTTGTCCTCAAATTGTGCATTTATTCAATTTTATAGCCTTAGTATTTAATTTCTAATGTGGATGATTACTTTTCATGCTCATTATGCAGAGCGGTATAGAACATTGCATCGAAAGAGACGACGGAATCAAATACCCACATATTTAGCATCATTAAAAAGCTAAATAAATTATAAAACCGATAACAGCAGTGATATTCCATGAATGGCTTATATTCAAGAAAGCATAGAGATCCTTCGCATACGATAGGAAAAGCAGGTATTAATAAATTTTTAAGAAACATATGTCGAAAAATTCCATTCTACTGAAAGCTAAATAATAAATTATTGAGAAAACTAACGCATTCGAAATGAAAAATGATACATGCACATAATTTGGAAGTAATGATCCAGTTTAAAGAGATTTACAGATTGTCAACTTTCCTGCGTATTACTGTAAGCAATGTACCGAATATAGAGGCCATTTGTAGCCCACGAAGTAAACAATTTTCGGTGAAACTCTGGACAAGACTAGATCGCATCACCGTGAATGCCTGACAATCAAAAACACATAGATTTTTGAAAAAAAAGTTTTCGCCATTATTTGCAAAACAACCAAATCTATACTCCACGAAAGTTAAACATTTTTGAGAAAAAATTTCTTTCACCGAAAATTACTAATTTCGATTTTTATTGATCAGGAAAATATTTAGAATTTATGCAAACTTATTTTCACTGTTCCTCACTGCGTATTTCTGGAGACACTAACAAAAAAGTGAGTGATGGAATGGGATTATAAAATGAATGAAATAAAAACACATAAAACGTATGAGTTTTATAGATATGCGCATCGTATCATTCTATAAAAATTTAAGTATGAAATACGAAGAATAACCACGAAAAACAGTAACTTATTTAAATAACAATTGCTCTTGATTTTCGTTTATGCATTACAGCATTGTTAAAACTAAAAATTTTTTATTTTCGCAAATTTTTGATTGATTATGCTTCAGAGATAAAAATCACTTAAAATTAGCAAATTTGAATGCAATTTTCACGCATTATATCTGTTTTTCTTTTCTATAATTTTCATTACCAAACCGGCAGTTCTGTCAAGTTTCTCAAACCATCATCGATTGCGGATTATTAAAAATTTACATACTTAAATGTGGTACAGTACTGCTTTCAATTATCTACAAGGCATTTAATATTTTGTAGCAACGAATTGATTTTCCTGAACTTACAGTTCGATTACTTGAAAAATTCGATCAGATGCAATGCATTAGCCCATTAATTTGTACTGAGTCAAGTTATTTCATAGCATCAGCATTTAATTTTTACGGCCATCTATTACATTTTATGCTTATTATGCAGCGTGGTATTCAACACTGCATACAAATGGAAAATACATTCAAATAGCCGTACATTTGGTCTTAATTGAAAGCTAAATAAATTAAAAAGTCAATAAAATGATGATGATAATCCACGAACTATTTGATTTTAAGGAAGCAAAGACATATAATAAACACGTTTAATAAGCAAATATTAATTATTATTGAACAGCAAGATAGCGTACTTTAATTCAATTGATGGCTATAGTAAGTTAAATTAATCGCCCGTATCGCTGTGAACGTTTCCCAAAAAGAACGTTATGATTTAATCAAATCCACAACATTCCAGCGCTCTCCTTTCATCTGAAAACAGGGGCAAGTTTGGGAATTTCCTACAGATTATGGCTATCCATGTTGTTCTTTGAGCTTTTAAGGACACTGATTAGCATCGTCAATCAGAAAACACAAAGTTATAATCGCAGAAGGAAGAAGAGAATGCAGGAAGAGCAAACACCCGTATGAAAAAAGTAAATGCTGTTAGAATATCTATTGCTTTCCTTCACACAATCCTCACGCATAAGATTGAGAGGTTGTTTTTTTATTTATCAGTATATTACATCTGGGAAGTACATCTGTAATGGTGACGAAGGTATTTTCTCAATGATGGGAAAGAAATGCATTTATATGTATCCGCGTTCTTCCTAATAGAGTGACCTCATAGGGTTCTTCAGCACTGGTTTTAAGAAAGTGCTGTGTAATAGTGATATTATCAACGGTCTAAAGTGGAAGGGAACATTTAGCGCAAAACAAATTTGCTCTGTCAATCAGAAGCAGCCCTGTAAAGCGAGTGACCAGTGTTAAGTATCAGCTGATGCTGCAGCCATATCGTGATGAGAAAGTTTTATTTTGAAATGAAAAAGTTGCAACTAAACTGCTATTAGAGTTGATAAACGTGGCCATGATTGACGCAGTGTGTATGCGAAAAGTATATGAAAGAAACAAAAAAGGTAAAGAAAAACCCGCATATGTGTAAAACTTCATACCTGAGAAATGGCATACTGGTGATGAGGAATGAAACAAACTGTCCAACTGATGGTCGCTGTTTGATCGTATCTGCATTCCAATATTCTCAACGGATATGTGAATGTGAAGCAACAAAAA